>OY992879.1:51081287-51306414 GCA_963921405.1 Cepaea hortensis
CATCATCCGTGGCATTCCGACAACCTTGAAAATAAAACATGTTTAATAGCTGATCATCATCCGTGGCATTCCGACAACCTTGAAAATAAAACATGTTTAATAGTTGATCATCATCCGTGGCATTCCGACAACCTTGAAAATAAAACATGTTTAATAGTTGATCATCATCCGTGGCATTCCGACAACCTTGAAAATAAAACATGTTTAATAGTTGATCATCATCCGTGGCATTCCGACAACCTTGAAAATAAAACATGTTTAATAGTTGATCATCATCCGTGGCATTCCGACAACCTTGAAAATAAAACATGTTTAATAGCTGATCAGCATCCGTGGCATTCCGACAACCTTGAAAATAAAACATGTTTAATAGCTGATCAGCATCCGTGGCATTCCGACAACCTTGAAAATAAAACATGTTTAATAGTTGATCATCATCCGTGGCATTCCGACAACCTTGAAAATAAAACATGTTTAATAGTTGATCATCATCCGTGGCATTCCGACAACCTTGAAAATAAAACATGTTTAATAGTTGATCATCATCCGTGGCATTCCGACAACCTTGAAAATAAAACATGTTTAATAGTTGATCATCATCCGTGGCATTCCGACAACCTTGAAAATAAAACATGTTTAATAGTTGATCATCATCCGTGGCATTCCGACAACCTTGAAAATAAAACATGTTTAATAGTTGATCATCATCCGTGGCATTCCGACAACCTTGAAAATAAAACATGTTTAATAGTTGATCATCATCCGTGGCATTCCGACAACCTTGAAAATAAAACATGTTTAATAGTTGATCATCATCCGTGGCATTCCGACAACCTTGAAAATAAAACATGTTTAATAGTTGATCATCATCCGTGGCATTCCGACAACCTTGAAAATAAAACATGTTTAATAGCTGATCATCATCCGTGGCATTCCGACAACCTTGAAAATAAAACATGTTTAATAGCTGATCATCATCCGTGGCATTCCGACAACCTTGAAAATAAAACATGTTTAATAGTTGATCATCATCCGTGGCATTCCGACAACCTTGAAAATAAAACATGTTTAATAGTTGATCATCATCCGTGGCATTCCGACAACCTTGAAAATAAAACATGTTTAATAGCTGATCATCATCCGTGGCATTCCGACAACCTTGAAAATAAAACATGTTTAATAGTTGATCATCATCCGTGGCATTCCGACAACCTTGAAAATAAAACATGTTTAATAGCTGATCATCATCCGTGGCATTCCGACAACCTTGAAAATAAAACATGTTTAATAGTTGATCATCATCCGTGGCATTCCGACAACCTTGAAAATAAAACATGTTTAATAGTTGATCATCATCCGTGGCATTCCGACAACCTTGAAAATAAAACATGTTTAATAGCTGATCATCATCCGTGGCATTCCGACAACCTTGAAAATAAAACATGTTTAATAGTTGATCATCATCCGTGGCATTCCGACAACCTTGAAAATAAAACATGTTTAATAGTTGATCATCATCCGTGGCATTCCGACAACCTTGAAAATAAAACATGTTTAATAGTTGATCAGCATCCGTGGCATTCCGACAACCTTGAAAATAAAACATGTTTAATAGCTGATCAGCATCCGTGGCATTCCGACAACCTTGAAAATAAAACATGTTTAATAGCTGATCATCATCCGTGGCATTCCGACAACCTTGAAAATAAAACATGTTTAATAGTTGATCATCATCCGTGGCATTCCGACAACCTTGAAAATAAAACATGTTTAATAGTTGATCATCATCCGTGGCATTCCGACAACCTTGAAAATAAAACATGTTTAATAGCTGATCATCATCCGTGGCATTCCGACAACCTTGAAAATAAAACATGTTTAATAGTTGATCATCATCCGTGGCATTCCGACAACCTTGAAAATAAAACATGTTTAATAGTTGATCATCATCCGTGGCATTCCGACAACCTTGAAAATAAAACATGTTTAATAGTTGATCATCATCCGTGGCATTCCGACAACCTTGAAAATAAAACATGTTTAATAGTTGATCATCATCCGTGGCATTACGACAACCTTGAAAATAAAACATGTTTAATAGCTGATCAGCATCCGTGGCATTCCGACAACCTTGAAAATAAAACATGTTTAATAGCTGATCAGCATCCGTGGCATTCCGACAACCTTGAAAATAAAACATGTTTAATAGTTGATCATCATCCGTGGCATTCCGACAACCTTGAAAATAAAACATGTTTAATAGTTGATCATCATCCGTGGCATTCCGACAACCTTGAAAATAAAACATGTTTAATAGTTGATCATCATCCGTGGCATTCCGACAACCTTGAAAATAAAACATGTTTAATAGTTGATCATCATCCGTGGCATTCCGACAACCTTGAAAATAAAACATGTTTAATAGTTGATCATCATCCGTGGCATTCCGACAACCTTGAAAATATAACATGTTTAATAGTTGATCATCATCCGTGGCATTCCGACAACCTTGAAAATAAAACATGTTTAATAGTTGATCATCATCCGTGGCATTCCGACAACCTTGAAAATAAAACATGTTTAATAGTTGATCATCATCCGTGGCATTCCGACAACCTTGAAAATAAAACATGTTTAATAGCTGATCATCATCCGTGGCATTCCGACAACCTTGAAAATAAAACATGTTTAATAGCTGATCATCATCCGTGGCATTCCGACAACCTTGAAAATAAAACATGTTTAATAGTTGATCATCATCCGTGGCATTCCGACAACCTTGAAAATAAAACATGTTTAATAGTTGATCATCATCCGTGGCATTCCGACAACCTTGAAAATAAAACATGTTTAATAGATGATCATCATCCGTGGCATTCCGACAACCTTGAAAATAAAACATGTTTAATAGTTGATCATCATCCGTGGCATTCCGACAACCTTGAAAATAAAACATGTTTAATAGCTGATCATCATCCGTGGCATTCCGACAACCTTGAAAATAAAACATGTTTAATAGTTGATCATCATCCGTGGCATTCCGACAACCTTGAAAATAAAACATGTTTAATAGTTGATCATCATCCGTGGCATTCCGACAACCTTGAAAATAAAACATGTTTAATAGCTGATCATCATCCGTGGCATTCCGACAACCTTGAAAATAAAACATGTTTAATAGCTGATCAGCATCCGTGGCATTCCGACAACCTTGAAAATAAAACATGTTTAATAGCTGATCATCATCCGTGGCATTCCGACAACCTTGAAAATAAAACATGTTTAATAGCTGATCAGCATCCGTGGCATTCCGACAACCTTGAAAATAAAACATGTTTAATAGTTGATCATCATCCGTGGCATTCCGACAACCTTGAAAATAAAACATGTTTAATAGTTGATCATCATCCGTGGCATTCCGACAACCTTGAAAATAAAACATGTTTAATAGCTGATCATCATCCGTGGCATTCCGACAACCTTGAAAATAAAACATGTTTAATAGTTGATCATCATCCGTGGCATTCCGACAACCTTGAAAATAAAACATGTTTAATAGTTGATCATCATCCGTGGCATTCCGACAACCTTGAAAATAAAACATGTTTAATAGTTGATCATCATCCGTGGCATTCCGACAACCTTGAAAATAAAACATGTTTAATAGCTGATCATCATCCGTGGCATTCCGACAACCTTGAAAATAAAACATGTTTAATAGTTGATCATCATCCGTGGCATTCCGACAACCTTGAAAATAAAACATGTTTAATAGCTGATCATCATCCGTGGCATTCCGACAACCTTGAAAATAAAACATGTTTAATAGTTGATCATCATCCGTGGCATTCCGACAACCTTGAAAATAAAACATGTTTAATAGTTGATCATCATCCGTGGCATTCCGACAACCTTGAAAATAAAACATGTTTAATAGCTGATCATCACCCGTGGCATTCCGACAACCTTGAAAATAAAACATGTTTAATAGCTGATCAGCATCTGTGGCATTCCGACAACCTTGAAAATAAAACATGTTTAATAGCTGATCATCATCCGTGGCATTCCGACAACCTTGAAAATAAAACATGTTTAATAGCTGATCAGCATCCGTGGCATTCCGACAACCTTGAAAATAAGTTCTTCCTCTTACACTCAAACCATCAAACAGTTATATTTTTGTCATCAAAAATGTATTAAGAACATCCAGAACATACAGAAGAAAACATCGAGAAGTTATATTTAAATCAACAAAACGTTATGTTTAAACCATCCGACAGTTATATTCAAACCACGAGGAAGATATAAGCAAACCAGCAACACGTAATATTCAAACTATGAATACATTATATTATAACCAACAAAAAATAGTATTCCAACATCAACGTGGATTTTAAATCATCTATAAATTTTTATTCAAGTCACCAAGGGGTTATAGTCAAGGCATCAAATCTGTAGACACAAGTCATTAAAATAAAACTTCTAATCAACTCCTCAGTGTATTGTGTAGAAAACAGTAAGACCATATAAGCAAACCATCAAAACGTTATATTCAAACCATCAAACAATTCTGGTCAAATCGTCTTTGTTATCCGCAGTTCTCCTGGTTTTCGGAACATTCTCTATAGTTTTATTACGTCTCTAAAAAGGTAGTTAAAATACAATAGGATCGACTTCATTGCAGCGGGTTTTATCCCATATGCGTCTGTCCCTTTCCGCAGGTGGGCCTATCGAAAGCGTCGCTCAAAGAACGAACTCCGTAGCTCCAGCGACAACCCCCATGAGTTTCTGAGAACATTTCACTCGTGAACCGAATGTTGTAACCATAGTCGAACCAACAACATTCGGAGCAGCGACGCATCCACTGCGCAACGAAGACAGCTTTTTCGTGTCCAAAACATGGCGATCGTGCTGTCCCTATGTGGGTTAAGGTCTGTCTTTGTAATTTGACTCACGCCTCACGTGTATAGCCCCTGTTCGCCCTGATGAAGACATTAGCTGTGCGGCAAAATGCCAGCTTGAAGGTGTGCCTTATCACCTGTGGGGAAGATTAGTCGTCCATGAGGTGTCTTGTACGCATGGCACGACACTTCAACTTTAGTTGTTGGTAGTTAGTCTTCAACTTGTCAATGATATTGGCCCATGGCCATGGTATTTTTTCTAACAGATTCTATATATCTATCTATCTATCTATCTATCTGTCTGTCTATCTGTCTGTCTGTCTGTCTGTCTGTCTGTCTGTCTGTGTCTGTCTGTCTGTCTATCTAATCTGTCTGTCTGTCTGTCTGTCTGTCTGGCTGACTGGCTGACTGGCTGGTTAGCTGGCCGTCTGTCTGGCTGGCTGGCTGGCTGGCTGACTGGCTAGTTGGCCGTCTGTCTGGCTGACTGGCTGGCTGGCTGGCTGGCTGGCTGTCTGGCTGACTGGCTGGCTGGCTGGCTGGCTGGCTGGCTGGCTGACTGGCTGTCAAGATAATCCAGGATTCCACACGTATCATTGTGTAATTATGTCAACTCCTTACGTCTTGCATTATATATCTTTCCCTTCCTCTCTGTCTTGCTTTTTTCTCTTTCTCTCTCTCTCTCTCTCTCTCTCTCTCTCTCTCTCTCTCTCTCTCTTCTCTCTCTCTCTCGCTCTCAAGCTATATCAGTCACACCACATGGATTGCTGTATAATTCTGTCAACTCTTTACAATTTGCATTCTCTCTTTCTCTCTCTCTCTCTTTCTCTCTCTCTCTCTCTCCCTCTCTCTATCTATCTATCTATCTATCTATCTATCTATCTATCTATCTATCTATCTATCTATCTATCTATCTATCTATCTATCTATCTATCTATCTATCTCAATATCTCTATATTTCTCTCTATTTCTCTCTATCTATCTATCTATCTATCTATCTATCTATCTATCTATCTATCTATCTATCTATCTATCTATCTATCTATCTATATCTCTCTCTATTTCTCTCTCTCTCTCTTTCTCTCAATTTATTTATCGTCCAGCCGCACCATTTTCCCGCTAATTGGTGTATATTTCTTTCAACTAGTTCATCATCATCATCAAGTGTCATGCATTATGTGCTGGCGTTCATGTCTCTCAACAGATCTCTGTCTTTGGTTTCTGGATCAACTCTGCTTATGATACTCCTCCATGCTACCTACTCAATCCATCCAGGATAATTTCTCTTGGTCTGCCTCTGCCTCTCTTCCCCTCGATATTTCCAGTTTTCACAATGTTCTCCAATGCCTCTAATCTGATCACATGACCAAAGAAAGTTGTTTGTCTCTTTCTCATAGGTGTATCTAATGTTGTAGTTTAATTGGCCTCTTTCATGCAATAGTTGTTAATTACTTTGGCAGTCTAAGGAATTTGCAACATTCACCCCATGAACCACATCTCTGTTGCTTCCAAGTTCTTCCTAATTTGTTCATTTTACATTCCAAGATTCACTGCCATACAGCAAACCAGCATTCTCTTTCTTACATTCAATGATAGTGACTTATTGCAAAAGATACTCTTCCTTTTCTGCAATGCAGCTTTTGCTTGCCCTATTCTGCTCTTAATTTCTGTTATGCATCTTCCATCTGATGTTATAAATGCCAATTTGTTTTCTTTTTTTTCCCCGCATATCCTTTACAGGACATCATTGTCAACATCAGCATCTTTCGGCTAATTGTTGATTTCTTGGCAAGATTATGCTCAGCAGTTTGCCGTTGCTTTCTGAGCGACCGGCTCACATACCCCGTAAGTTACTGACGCAGAGAGAACCGCTACCAATTCTCGCGCAGATCACGTTACTCGCGAAAGTATACGGGATTACGGAGAAAGTCGTGTAAGACAGGAATAAATGCCCCTAGGTATTTAAAATTATCCACTTTGTTAAGAATTTTCCCTTCTATTTTCATTTCAAATTTTGGTGTCACCTTTGTCTTGGATATCACCATTGTTACTGTTTTCTTGCTATTCAAGGCGAGTCCCCTCATGGCTCACTCCATTACTACAATGTCCAATAACTGTTGTAGATCTTTTGCATTATCCGCCACCAATACTGTGTCATCTGCATAGCGTATATAGTATATATTATAACCTCCGATTTTCAATTAGTCACTTCTGACATTAGCTCCCTCTTTTCTGTCTATCTGTCACTCTCTCCTTCTCCCTCCCACAAACTATGTCAGCCACACCATTTTCACATGAACTGTTCTATAATTCTCTCAACTCGATACTTCTGGAACTCGCTCAGGCTCGGCACCTAACCCCGTCACTGTCATCACTGGTCTGTTAGATTGTGCATATTTCATGTCCCCCGCTTTCCACTATAATCATCTTTTATGCTATCGCATTTCTTTCCTCCTTTCTCTTTCTTCTCTCTCTCTCTCTCTCTCTCTCTCTCTCTCTCTCTCTCTCTCTCTCTCTCTCTCTCTCTCTATCTCTCTATGACACACTCTCTCTCTATTTCTCTTCTCTGTCTTTTCACCCTCTCCCCTATATCTCATTCTCTAGCTTCTATCTCTCTTCTCTCTCGCTCCTTTTCTGTCTCTCCTCTCTCTTTATCTCTCTTCCTCATTTTCTTTCTTCTTATATGTCCTTCTCTCTCTGCTTCTCGCTGTCTACGTCTCTCTCTCTCTCTCTCTCTCTCTCTCTCTCTCTCTCTATCTCTCTCTCTCTTTCTCTAGTCTTTTATTTTCTCTATCTCGTTATCTCTCTCCTTCTCTCTCTCCTCTCTTTCATCTTCTCTCACCTTCTCTCTCTCTGTCTCTCTCTCTCTCTCTCTCTCTCTCTCTCTCAGTGCTTAATATTCTCCCGACTTCTTGCCCTCGGTCCCCTCCCTCCCCCATCTGTTTAACTTCTCTCAACGTTAATTATTTCTCACGCCTGTATCTTGTGTTTTCTCATCTCATTCTCACACTTAACTATTTATCCCTCATATCCAGTATCCCTACAGTATTCCCCAGTTTGCTGTATCTCTCATTGATCGCCTTGCTAAGTATCCTCGGGAGACAGTGTAGCGCAGGCTTGATTGCCGATCGGGGTTCATCATCATCATGTGCCTTGCCAGCTGGTGTAGGTATTCATGCCTCCCCACAGATCTCAATCTTTAATGTTCTGAACCAGCTCTTTTGATGAAATTCGTCCAGGCCACCGTCTCACGCCATCTAGCATCATTTCTCTTGGTCTGCCTATGGCTATTTTCCCAAAGATATATCTTTCCAGTCGTCATGATGTTCTTCAAACCTCTCTTCTCATCACATGACCAACGAAAGCTGTTGTCTCTTTCTTTTTGTTGTGCCCAGAGGTCATAGGTTTGAATTCGCTTCCAGGCTGATTCATTGAAGCAACATATCATATCATCATCTTATCTCATCATCATCTTATCTCATCATCCCCTTATCTTATCTCATCAATCCGGGGGGGGGGGAGGGGAGCTGCGTTGTCTCGACGTAAGGTGTCCGCCTCGAGTGCTGGAGGTCCCGGGTTCAAGCCCCGGTGAGGACCGGGATTTTTTTTTCTGGTTTACTTCTAGTAATAAAATTTACCCTGGTCTCTGGGTAGTGAGATCGGACGCCCGTGTGTATTGTTGCACACGTAAAAAATCCCTTGGCAGTTGGAAATCGAAAAAGAGTAACCTAACGGCGCTAGAGTCACTACCTCTGATTTACTGGTTAGAGTCATTACCACTGTTTTACTGGTTACAGTCATTGCCTCTGTTTTACTGGTTACAGTCATTGCCTCTGTTTTACTGGTTACAGTCATTACCTCTATTTTACTGATGCTAATTTTCATCAACACGGATGTTTAAAACTGATCCGGACTCTCGGGTAAACCTAACCTACAATTGGTACATAGAAATGTTTTGTAAAGTCAAGTCTGCCGGCTTAATGTTAACGTCACCGCTTGAATGCCGATTGGTCTATAACAATATGAGCTAGCACCATATATCCAATTTGATATACACGAGGGGGCTTCAAATTAACACATTAAATGGTTTTGTGTGTGTGTGTGTGTGTGGGTGGGTGTGTGTGGGTGGGTGGGGGTTGGTGTGGGTGAGTGTGGGTGTGGGTGCGTGTGTGAATGTGTGTGGGTGGGTGTGTGTTTTGGTGTGGGTATTGGTGTGGGTGTGGGTGTGTCGGTGTGTGTCGGTGTGGATGTGGGGGTGGGTGGGTGTAGGTGTTGGTCGGTGTGGGTGTGGGTGGGTATGTGTGTGTGTGTGTGTGTGGGTGTGTGGATGTGTTTGTTGGTGTGGGTGTTGGTGTGGGTGTGTGGATGTGGGTGTGTCGGTGTGGGTATGGGTGGGTATAGGTGTTGGTCGGTGTGGGTGTGGATGGGTGTGTGTATGAGTGTGGGTGTGTGCGGGTGGGTGTATGCCGGTGTGGGTGTGGGTGTGGGTTGGTCTTGATGTGGGTCGGTGTGGGTGTGGCTGGGTGTGGGTGTGTTGGTATGAGTGTGTGGCTGTGGATGTGTGGATGTGGGTGTGTGGGTGTTAGTGTGTGTGTGTGGGTGGGGTGGGGTTGGTGTGAGTGGGGTGAGGTGGGTTATGTGTGTGGGTGGGGTGTGTGTGGGTGTGTGTGAGTGTGTGTTTGGGTGTGGGTTGGATGGGGTGGTGGTGTGGGTGTGTGATGTGTGCGTGTGCGTGTGTGTGGGCGTGGGTGGGTGGAGTGTGGGTGGGTGGGTGTGTGTGCGTGCGTGTATGTGTGTGTCTGTAAGTGTGAGTGTGAGTGTCTGTGTCTGTGTGAATGTGAGTGTGTATGTGTGTGGGTGTGTGTGTGGCAGTGGGAATGGGTGTGGGTGTGTGTGTGTGTGTGTTGGGAATATGCTCAGAAAACGTAAAGATCAAATTTATCATTTTTCGAGGTAGTCACAACTGCCTTCAATGGAAGTCCTCCAGTGCACTTGGATTCCCGTAGAAATATCGACTCTGGGGGTCACTACTCGGCGTGCCTGACCCGGTCATGAACAGTCTTGTCACAGAAGTCACGCCGTTTTGAAACTTCCTACTCCATTCACACACTCACTGGACTGAGAGGCATGCAGCACCATACTAGATCTTCATTGCTAGACTGATGGGCATGCAGCACAATACTAGATCTTCATTTGCCGATTTATTTCTATAGGTTTCATCCCTTCACAGATAAAAAACAACGGATAACGGAACTGTGCTCCTCTTTGGTGCATGTCAAAAGTGGAGCAGCCGTCTTTAAACTGTTCTTATGACGTCACCATGATCGTCTGCACTGTGATGTCACGTGCTCAACCCATTACCAACAATATTAACAGGCTACAAGACAATGGCATGGTTATTGTAATTTCTATCACACTTTTAACTTGTTCGTGTGAACCCCCCTGCTAGCTTGTAAACAGGGTTCTTACTGTTCATTGTTTTATATATCCCTCTGAGTCTATGTTTGTTCTAATTGCTCGCTTTGAACTCAAGCCTAGTCCATACATGTGCTACTACTTCCAGTGCACTGGGCTGATTTTTGTGTGTGGATTAGCTTCCCCTATTACCAGTGTCCCTTGCACTCCTGTAGATTGAACGAGCACTCTTATCCGTCGGCCATGCTGAACTCCCTCTCTATGTCTATTTCTCCTTTATCTTTACCTCCTCTCTGTGTCTGTTTCTCCCTTTATCTTTAGCTCCTCTTTGTGTCTATTTCTCCCTTTATGTTTACCTCCTCTCTGTTTCTCTAATTCTGTTCGTACTTGATTTAAACTTCTGCTCCTCATATTTACTATTTCATTTTATTTTAATCTTTTATCTGTTCTTATCTTTTTCACTCCTAGTCTCCTCTATTGTGCTTACTACTCTCCCAACATCTTTCATCCGGTCACTTTTTATGTTTGCTTACTTTATCCTCACATTTTCTCTCCTATATTTGCACAACTTTTTTTTCATTTTTGCATTTCTCTATTTATACTCCTCTGTTTCCTTCACGTTTGTTGTTTTCTCCATTTCGATATTTCTCCTTGGTAATTATGTTCTTGTCTTCTCTCTTTTCATCTTCTTTCTATTGCTCGTCACTCTTTCCTTCCTCCATTTATTATCCGCTGTACTCTCTACTTTTTCTATCGGCCCATCTCTGCTTCGCTTTTCCTCTTCTACATTTCGATAAAGAACAAACACTTGTCTGTTATCTCAAGCATGTTTTTGTTATTGATGTGAACTCAAGAAATCTAGTTTCAACTAGACCTCTCGACTAATCATTTTACATTTTACATTGCATCAGTGTTCTCACCTTTCCTGTTTCTTCTTATCATCATTTTTGATTTACTCTTTCGCCCTTTCTTGTATTGATTCTTCACTGTCTTACATTCACTTCAGTTCTGCTAGTTGCAGTGTAGTCATCTCGTCATTCTAACGTGTCTGTCACATGTATTGTCATCCGCAAAAGTAATTTAATCGCTCGTTTCCTGTATCTGTCTTTGCCTTTTGATTCGTGTGCAGTTTAAGCCAAATCTATACTCCGTTTACCTACTCACTGCCCCAGTCTCTTTTTATCTGTCTCTGTCTCTCTATGCCTCTGCTGTGCGTGTGTGTCTGTGTGTATGTGTGCGTGTATGTGTGTGTATGTGTGTGTATTATGTGAATATGTGTGGATGGGTGGATTTAGTGAGTTTGTGATTGTGAGAAAGTATATGTGTATGTGAGGGAGTGTGTTTTTACGTGTTATCGAGTGGATGTGAGAGTTTGGGTAAATGATGTAAATATGTAGGCAGGCTTGCATGTATGTGTTTATGAATGTGCGTGTGAACGTGTGTCTGCCTTTCTGCCTCATAACATAGTAATATACCTTGCTTATGTTTACACTATCTATTTCACAATGTGTTTTTTTAAAGTTCCTATGTGAATGTAACATGCACAATGATGAACAAAAGATGAGTAATTGGAAGGGCCGAATGTAAAACGGGCCTGCGTACCTAATTTGCGACCCTTTGGAAATAAAGTTCGTTCGTTCTGTCTTTGTCTCTCTACGTCTCTGTCTGTCTCTGTCTCTCTATGTCTCTGTCTGCCTCTGTATCTCTATGTCTCTGTCAGTCTCTGTCTCTTTATATCTTTGTCTCTCCATCTTTCTCTCTCTCTCTCTCTCCCTCTCCCCCCCCCCCACGCCTAATTCAATGGTTGTTTCCGACATCCCATTTGCACACGAACTGGTTTAGACTTTTTTAAAACTCCTGCTTCGTTCATTGACATTGTCTCTCTGTCTGTGTCTTTCATTTTGCATCTCTCTCTCCCTCACCCCTCTCTCTCTCTCCCTCTTTATCTCTCTCCCTCTCTATCTCTCTTTCTCTCTCTCCCTCTGCTTCTCTCTCTCTCTCTCTCTCTCTCTCTCTCTCTCTCTCTCTCTCTCTCTCTCTCTGTCACTCTGTTCCCTTGTACTATGATTGTTGCAGACACCCAATTTTCACATGGGCTTGTCTGCACGATGTTCAATTTCTACTCCGTCCATTGACTCCCTATCCACACGTAGCCCTGTTAGTCTCGTCAATTTCCTGTTAGATTCTGCATATTTGATGACCTGCAGTTTCTACCAATATCATTTGTATGCCGTCGCATTACTTTCGCCTCTGTCTATCTCTGTTCTCACTACCTATGCTCTCTGTTCTGATCTCTTTATTACTTCCGTCTCTGTTCTGTAACTTGTGTTTTTGTCACTCGTTTACACTCACTATTTTTTTCCTGTTCGCTCAAGCTGCTACTTCTAGTACACTGGACTAACTTTTTGCGTTTGGGTGATCATTTTCCTTATTATCAGTGTCCCTCGCCATGAAGCGAACCCATTCCGACTTCCTAGGTACTTGTAATTTACGTCCCCAAGTCAAGGAGTATCGCTCGTATTCATGTGTTTTCCTTTTTGTTCCCTTTATCTATCTTGGATCTCTGAAGTGTCTCTTCTTCTTGATTTATTTTCTCTGTTTTCTGTTTTCTTTGATTGTCTTTTGCGTTGGATCCCTCTATGTATCTACTTTATATTCTTACCGTGTGTAATATTCGTCTTTTTTTTATTAAATTCTCTATTGCCAAAAATTATTTTCAACAGCATGACATCAGTATTAATGTCTAGGGTGATTAACAACGCATTAAAAATAAGAATTGTCAAATGTTATGAACATTCAACACTACTTTATGGCACGAAGGCCTGGAAATTAAACAAACAATTAGAAAGTCGAATAGAGGCCCTGGAGATGTGGATATACAGAGTCATATGACGTATTTCATGGAAATAAATAAATAGTCAGATACAGAGGTTCTACAGAAGCTGTGAATGAAAAGAGAGTTTATGAAAGAAATACAAAGAGGCAAATAAAATATTTCGGCTACTTTATCTCTCCATAACACAAAAGCCTGGGTTGAATTCAGAGACCATGTGTTGCCCATGCAGCATGATCCCTCTGTCGGCCTGTCTAGTTTACTCCTGAGGAAAGGTGACACCAATACGTCTGGAACAAGGCACAACACTCTTATAAAATCCGTACTGAAGGGTAAGGTTGAAGGCAAGAGAGCAAGAGGTAGACAACGATACAAATTGGAAGATAACATCAAGAGATGGACGACGAGCAGTCTATCAGAATGTACAGTCAGGGCGAGAGACAGATAGTATTTGAGATCCATTGCAACCAACATTCAATGTGGAGAGGGCACCTGATTGATTGATTAAGTACTGATTCTGTATGTGTTTCATTTTGTCTCAATTCTGCATCTACTTTACTTTTAGTTAATGTTTCTTCATCGCATTGCTCTCTATTTCTCATATTTCTCTCTCCGTTCTACTCCTTCTCTCCATTTCATATCTCTCTCCTTTTGTCTATCTCTGTCCTTCTGTCTGTGGGGTATGTGAGTGTGGGTGGGTAGATGGGAGATGTATGTGTTGATGAGTGGGTGAGGAATGTGTGGGTGTTAGTGGTTGGGGGATAAGTACGTGTGTGGAGGAATGTGTGAGGGGGATGAGTGTATGGGTGGGGGAAGCGTGTGTGTGGGTTGGGTGTGCGTGGATGGGAGGTGTGTGTTTGTGAATGCGGGATGTGTTGGTGGGTGGGGATGTGTGTGAGGGATGTGTGTATGGGTGGGGAGAAATATGGGTGGGTGGGGATGTGTGTGTATATGGGTAAGGTTGTGTGGTTAATGGATATGTGGTTAAGAGATATTTGGTTGCGGGATGAGTGGGTGGAGGATGTGTGGATGGGTAGAGGATATGTGGGTGGGTAAGTGAGTGTAGGTTAGGAGATGGTGGGGGATGTTTGTATGGGTGGGCTCGGGATCTGTGAGTGGGCTGGGGGAGATGGGAGATTATGTGGGTGGGTGTGGAATTTGTGTTTGGGTAGGTGCGGGATATGTGAGATGGCGGGAAGATGTGTGTGTGCGTGGGGGATGTGTGGTTGAGGGATGTGTGTTTGGCTGGGTGATTGGATGTGTGTGGGTGGAGGAGGATAAGTGGGTGGGTGATTGTTGGTGGGTAATGGGACGGGTAGAGGATATGTGAGTGGGTGGGGAGATGTGTGTGGGTGGGGTATGTGTGGTTGGGAACTGTATGCATTCTTGGGGTGTGGGTGGATGGGATGTGTGGTTGGTAGGAGTGTGTGTGGGAGGGGAGATGTGTAGGTGTGGGGATGTGGTGGATGGGTGGAGGAATGTATGTGTGCCTGGGGTGTGTGTGTGTTTGTGGTTGGGTGGGGGATGTGTGGGTGAATGGGGGATGTGTGGGTGGGTGGTGGATGTGTCTCATAACATGGTAATATGCATTGTTTATGTTTACAAAATTTATTTGACAATGTTTTTTCTATGCACTATTGATGAACGAAAGATGAGTGATTGGAAAGGCCGAATGTAAGATGGGCCTGCGTGCCCAATTTGTTACCCTTTGAAAATAAAGTCCGTTTCTTCGTTCGTTCGTTCTCCCTCCCCCACTCCCTCGTCCCCCTCTCCCTCACTTCTCTCTATCTATCCTTCATTTTATCTGTTCCTTTCCCTGCTGTCTCCTTCTCTCTCTATCTATCTATCTATCTATCTATCTATCTATCTATCTATCTATCTATCTATCTATCTATCTATCTATCTATCTATCTATCTATCTATCTATCTATCTATCTATCTATCTATCTATCTATCTATCTATTTCAATCTCTCTCTATTTCTCTCTCTCTCTCTCTCTCTCTCTCTCCCCTCTCTCTCTCTCTCTCTATTTATTTATCGCTCAGCCGCACCACTTTCCCGCTAATTGGTGTATATTTCTTTCAACTAGTTCATCATCATCATCAAGTACCATGCATTAAGTGCAGGCGTTCATGTCTCTCCACAGATCTCGGTCTTTGGTTTCTGGATCAACTCTGTTTATGATACTCCTCCATGCCACCTTCTCAATCTGAGATTGAACAACTTTCCATCCATACGGTAGTTGATGTCTATTCCAATATCACTGTTCTCGAAGGCAGTCCTCAGCATAGCTGAAAACATAAGGCTGAACAGTGTTGATGCCAGGAATGGAAACATATATAATAAGCCATCAAGCTAAGCGTTGGGGGTCAGCATGGCCGAATTGTTAAGAACGCTCGATCTTAAATATCCGGTGTGCTGATGCCGAGCTAACGGGTTCAACCCCTACATCGGTCAGTTGGACTAAAATTGACTTATCGTCCTTGACTTGGGGACGTAAATTACAAGTATCTCAGAGGTCGGAGTAGGGTCACCTGATGGCGAAGGACACTAGAAATAAGGAAAGCTAATCTATATGCAAAAATCAACCCAGTGCACTGGGAGTAGTAGCACGTATGTAGACTACGCTTGAGTTCAAAGCCAGCAGACGTTGTTACACTGTTAAACATTGCAGATCCTTAACTAGGGCACTTGCCGCGCCTGATTTCAAGCGTGCATTCATACAGCAGTCAAGCCAAACCACAAACGCAATAACAAATAACAAATCCCTTGTTTGATCTACCAGCTATAGACAATTAGGCTGCCCAGTAATAATCGATGCAGGTTGAGGGAAAAAATTGCTTACACAGGGGGAAGGCCAAATATGGCCGCCTCTCTGAAAACATCATAGCCGACTGTGTTATTACGTGTTGGGAAAGGTGGACGGGTGGACGGGTGGAGTGGCCAGGGGTGAAAATTAACACTCCTGACGTGCAGACTGGCAAACACTCTGCATATAGATAGCGGGATGATTAGAATTCTAGCAGACGTCGTGGTAGTTTTTGGAGGTGAGGAGGTGGGAAGAGGGTGATGAGGAGAGCGGGACAGTATATCTATTGTGAGCTGAGGATATTCTGTCTGTCTCTAGCTGTCCCTCGCTGTGTTTGTGCTCGAGTCTGTCTGTCTGTCTGTCTGTCTGTCTGTCTGTCTGTCTGTCTGTCTCTGTATCTGTCTGTCTGTCTCTGTCTGTCTCTGTCCGTCTGTCTCTGTCTGTCTGTCTGTCTGTCTGTCTGCCGGTCTGTCTGTCTGCCGGTCTGTCTGCCGGTCTGTCTGCCGGTATGTCTGTCTCTTTCGGTCGGTTGGTCGGTCTATCTGTTTGTCTGTCTCTCCCTCTCTTTCTCTCCTGCCCCGCCCTCTCTCTCCATCTACTTTTCTACCGTTATGTCTCTCGCTCTCTCCTTCTCTCTCTCTCTCTCTGGCTCTCTCTGTCTCTGTCTGTATGCACATTCATTCATCAGTCCGTCCATCCATCCATCCATCCATCCATCCACCCATCCATCCATACATCCATCCATCCATCCATCCATCCATCCATCTTCCCATGTATATGTTAGTCTGTCTGTCAGCCTACCTACCTGCCTGCCTGTCTATTTGTCTCTCAGTCTATCTCCTTGCCTACGTGTATCTAACTACGCCACATTCATTTCATGAAGCGATTTTATACATTTATTGTTAACCATTATGGGAGGGGGGCGGACATTATTATAATGTGTTATTAATTGATCGCATTAGCTTATTTTCAAACTCGTGAAATACCCAGACACAATTCCGCCGGTTAATCAGCTGTCATTTCATTTGTAATTGGGAGAGTTATTTATATATCAGCGTAAATTTATCACAACACGAACTATGGGAAAATCAATATACATAGAAATTATTTTTCAAAAATAACTGTTGCCAATTTATAAAATAAGTTCACGTGTATCGATCGGCACTGTAGATGGACATGAAAGCAACATAGCTCAGATGATTCACTAGATGGGGGTCTGCGTGGCCTAACGGATTAAGCCGGATTAAACTTTTGGTGCGCTGAAGCTGAAGCGTGGTAGCTGATTCAAGATACATGGCGTTTTTCTGTTTCTGTTATTCCCCCAATGGGGCATAGGCCTTCAGCCAACTCCATCCAAGCCCTGATATCTTTAATTATTCAACGCAGATCTTCCCATGTCATCTCCATGTTGTTCAATGGGACAAAAGCCCTGAACCAAATCACTCCAAGCCCTGATATCTTTGGCTATTCCACACAGCTCTGTCCATGTCTTCTCAATGTTGTTGACTCCTGTTGCCACGTCAATTCTCGTGTGTCTTTAGGTCTTTCTCTATTTGTGCTGCCCTTTGGTTCAGACTAAGGCTTTTCTATTTGTACCATTCTCGGATTTTCTAAATGTACTCAACGTACGCCTGTGAGACCTGGACACTTACTAAACGAGCTGAACAGCGCATAAATGGCCTTAGAATATAAATGTCACTGACGGGTTCTAAGAATACCTTGGATAAAGAAAAGAACAAATGCATCCATACGACTAGATTTGAATATTGAAGAAGGTTGATTACTAAAGACGATAAAACAAAGAAAATTGAAATATGTTGGTCACTTGGAACGTCATGAAAGTTTGAAGAGACCAATCATGAAGGGGTATATGCACGGGAAGAGAGGAAGAGGAGGCCAAAGAGAAGATGGGTGCAGGATGTGGCAGATGATCTCCAGATGGATTTATCGGACGCGGGACACCTTGCTTATGCCTGAGAAGTTTTCGGGAAGGTTGTTATGGGAGCTAGGTTCTATAAAGGACATGCTACTGAATGAATGAATGAATGAATGAATGAATGAATGAATGAATGAATGAATGAATGAATGAATGAATGAATGAATGAACTATCCAGCACCAGCCTCTTGGTTCATTGATATTTGTCCAGTCCTCTCCTTGAGCTCCACAATAGTAATTCTGATATACCGTTTTATTCCTTCTATTTTGCGCAACCACCAATTAGTCCACTTTTGTAGTCTACATGTAACTGTGTTCGTTGTCCTCCGTGTTTCTGACCCATACAGTTGTTCTGATTTAAAATTAGAACTGAATGAATAGTCTACGTTTTCTGCTAAGTTTAATCTCTTTTGATTTCCACAAATCTGCTAATTTTATAAGAGACCCTCTAATCTTCCGTATTCTGTATTCTTATTATATCTGTATCTGTTCCACCCCCTTTGTATACATTGCTACTTAAGTAGGAATATGTGTGCGGATAATGGGGGGGGGGGGGGAGAGACTGGTAATAGGGAAAGTTAAACTATACACAACAAAATAAATACAGTGCACTCTCGAATTGTAGCAAGCATTAGTAGTAGTAGCACGTCAGTGAACTAAGCTCGAGTTCAAAAATAGGGACCGACAAAAATAAATAAATAAATAAATTATTAAATAAATAAGTAAATAAATAAAACACTAGATAATAAACAAATCGAAAGCTATTGATAGGCGGGGATTTCACACTTGTAAATTACAGCACCAGCATCACCATTTGGTGTCTGGCAGGGGCGATTATGATTCTCCACAAATTGCTATCCCCGACGGCATGGATGAATTCGTGTGTTGAATCTCTTCCGGGCCATGACACAAGACTGTCACAAATTTTCCCCCCTGTCTTTCTCTATCTCTCTTTCCACACATCTTGTCGGTTGTCGCAACATGCTATATTGTGTGCTATAAATTATAGCATATTTTGTGCAGATTCTGAATATGTATGTAGCCGCGGTAGCCGCAGTGATAGAGACGCATGTCTGCTACCCGGCGTCCATGAGATTGAATCTCCATAGATGAGGAATTTAAAAAACAATTAAATGGACTCCCATGTCGACTCTGGGTAAACTGGGGTCATCAAATATGTCACAGGAAGTAAACGCGATCGGTTTCTTCTGAGCGGTTCACATTGTAGTTGTTTATCAAGTCAATTATGTGTGTATGTGTGTGTGTGTGTGTGTGTGTGTGTGCGTGTGTGTGTATGTCCTATGTGAAGGTCAGACAGACACACCATCAGGCTGATACTGGTACCATTTAAGCATGTCTTCATCGGGTGATGTCGGTTCTTGACTCAACTCAACACAACTCATACATGTGTATGTGTGTGTTCTTTGGACACATAATAAAAACAAAGGCGTTGAATATCATCGTGACAACTGCGAAGATCAGCGATTGTTGAGTCACAGGCAGACCAGCAGAAGCTATGATGGATTGTCTACGACGGACGCAAGAGGGTATCATCAACAGAGTTGGTCCAGAGTACACGGGACCCGAGTCAAAGGGTGACATGAACGTCCAAGTAATTTGATGTGTATGTAGATGGGAGAGGGATATATATATATATATATATATATATATATATATATATATATATATATATATATATATATATATAGAGAGAGAGAGAGAGAGAGAGAGAGAGAGAGAGAGAGAGAGAGTAATTTACCTTCTTCTGACCACTGACAGCGTCTGTGGTTACACTGGGTGCCTCTCGCTGCCTTGGTTGTGGGTTAGATTCCGGGATATAGTTTTAGGTTTCTCGGATGGTCGTCGCTGGAGCTACGGAGTTCATGCTTCGTGAGAGCCATGTGGGATAAAACCCGGTGAAAGGAAGTCGATCGTCTTTCAAATCTTTTAATTTCTTCTGAAGAATATATCACGAAGTGTTGAATAAACGATACCTGATTCCACCAGTAGAGATCCCAAAAACAACACATAAAGTGGCAGTTAGAAATATTGATTGCAATCAATATGTCTGTGGTGATCAACTCAAGCATTCAGCGTGTTTTGAGAAGACATTTTTTGTTTTTGTTTTTATTTTAATATTTTTGCGCCAGGTTGGGCCATCAATCACGTTGCTCATTACTTTGAGTATTGACTTTCCTGCTTCGTGGCATCGTGTGGCGGCTTGTGCTTGCTTTTCTAGCACGTTCTTGGTTTTATTTCTTTGACGTTGTTTTACGTTTTGCGTTTCCGCTCACATCTTATGAACATCCACAAGAAGGTCCATCATATTTTTTTAATCTCCATGTCAACACCTATTACCATAGGGGTCCGTGACGAAGTTGTTAAGACGGCCACTACGCGCTCCGAAGATTTTGGGTTTAATTCCTAAATCCACCACTCAATTCCGAACTCCATCATTCAGTTCCGGACTCCATCATTCAATTCCTGACTTCATCATTCAATTCCTGACACCATCATTCATTTCCGGATACTATCAGTCAATTTATGACACCATCATTCAATTCCTGACGACATCATACAACTCCGGACACCATAATTCAATTCCGAAACCCATCACTCAATTCTGGACTCCATCATTCAATTTCAGACTCTATCATTCAATTCCCGACAGCATCATTCAATTCCGAACGCCATCATTTAATTCCGAACTCCATCATTCAATTCCGAACTTCATCAGTCAATTTCGAACTCCATAATTCAGTTCCGAACACCATCATTCCTTTCCTGACACCCTCATTCAATTCCAGACAGCATCATTCAATTCCAAACTACATCATTCAATTCCAGACAGCATCATTCGATTCCAAACTCCATCATTCAATTCCAGACAGCATCATTCAATTCATGACTCCATCATTCAATTCCAGACAGCATCATTCAATTCCGGACTCCATCATTCAATTCCAGAGAGTATCATTCAATTCTTGACTCCATCATTCAATTCCTGACTTCAGCATTCAATTCCTGACTCCATCATTCAATTCCTGACTTAATCATTCAATTCCGGATTCCATATTTCGGTTCACGAGTGCAATTTTCTCGGAGACTCATGTGGGTCGTCGCTGTAGCTGCGGAGTTCGTGCTTTGTGAGACGCTTTATGGCAGGCCGTCCAGAAGAATGAGACCTAGTTATATTGGATAACACCCGGTGCAATGAAGTCGATCTTCTGACCTTTAACAGATTCAGTGCCAAACAGACAGTAGGTTTATATCGAAAGAAATTGAAAGACGGAAAATAGGAAGTAGGGGTGTGTCACAGTTAGCACTTAAAAGTTAAGATGGTAGCAGATATGTTGTCAAAACTGTCAAACTGTCATTTACTGCCAATATAGTAACTTGCGGTGTATGGCAGAGGGGTCTTTGAGCCTAAGGAATTAAGGCCGCCTAGCTAGTGTAATCGCCGCGAACTGTTCAGGTTAGGATTTTCTTTTTTGCCCCGACAGAAAAAAATCCAACACCTTACCGAAGGATCGAACCTGGGTCTCCCGAAGGAGAGTCCGGCGTTCTAGCCACTCGGTCAACTACACCTCGCAGATATGTCGTATTATGTATTACATGAACGGAGGTTGCCTAGGGAAAATTACTGTATTGATATTTTAATTCAGACAATATTTTGCAATGACAACATCTTGGCAATATATAAGCCCATGACAGATATGGGAAATCGCTTAAGATGATTAATCACCCCATGGCATTTATCAATTAAAGTCTAAACCGCTTGTAATCTAGGTAAGGCGGGCCGTTCTGGTACTGCCTTAATATCTTGCCCCAATTCTCCCTTCTCCCAGAACCCACGGGGTAAACGTAATGGTGGAAGACTTAAAAACACACGAAGACAAGAAGTGAAGGGCATGACTAATTTGAGGAGGACATTGACAGAGCTAATCGGGACTAAAGTGGGGGTTATAACAACGCTAGATTTTATTAGAAGGAAGCAAGTCAAAAGGTCTGATCATGTAACTAGGTCACCAACTAACATGATACCACAACAAACAATGATATATAGACCAAATGGGAGCAGAAGAAGAGGCCGACTACGTAAACGATGGACAGAGGGATTAGCAGAGTCCATGGGAATATCGATACAGGAAGCCCATAAACGGGCATTCTCCCGCTGTTTATGCTTCACCTCGACACCGCAAGGTACAAGATGAGTTGAGATTGATGCAGCTGCGTGAGATAGCTAGGGACAGGACAATTGTCCCAACTGGGGGTAATGGAGGAAAGAAGATTGTTTTTGGAGGTCACCATGGCAGAATGAATAAGAACGGTCGTTCTTAAACTTCCGGTGTGTTGATACCGAGGTAGCAGATTCAACCAATACACCTGTCAATTGGACTAAAATGGTGACGTAAATTACTTATGAAGTCGGAGTGGGATCACCTGATGGTAAGGGACGCTAGTAATAATGATCCAGTGCCTTGCCGGCTGGCGTAGGCAATCATGCCACTCCACATAATGCGATCTCCCTCGTGTGTTGACTGCCTTCCGTGCCATGTCACAAGACTGTCAAGAATTTTCTCACGCTGTCTTCGTCTATCTTCTCTTTCCGCAAATCTTTTCGGTTATCACATGTTCCAGTTTTTGTTTTCTCATAATGTGCCAAGAAAATTATGGCTGATTCTTTCAGATGTTTGTGATAAGTTGTCTTTGCTACTTAGCTTCTCTCAAAATGTCAAGATTGCTCATGTTTGCTGTCGAATACTACTAATAGCGAAAGCTAATCCACACGCAATAATCAGTCCAATTCACTAGAAGTAATAGTACATGAAATAACTCCGCATGAGTTCAGTGCGAAAGAACGAGGAAAGAATGTTTTCCAAAGTGGCAACGAACTGGCCGAACTTTATCTATCTCGCGCCATCTTTGTGTAAATGCTCGCGGCAGAATGAGGGAAATGGCACGCGAAATGAGGGATAGGAGATGAAGACAGCAGAATATGGTAAGATTTACAAAAGAAAGGAAAAAACCATCATGCATCTGCCGAGATCTGGCGAGAATGTTATCCCCTTGACTGATGTGTCTTGACTTTCTAATTCTAAAACTTGCATCACGTGACCAGTGAGGCAGTAGTCCACTCTGATTGGTTCAGCAGTCTGACGTTGCCCGGATGTCGTTATTTTTTCCAGGAAATCGCTCTGATTTGTAAATTTGGTCTGACGTCTGTCCTACTTGTGTCTGTCTTTTAAAAGTCTGAACATTATGTGTAAATAAGAGGGGCATGTGGGAGTATGTCGTGTTAACTTGTGTTCACTGTGTGTGAACAGAGGGGGTAGTTGAAGTCTGTCTGAGAGTCGCCCATCGTAAAGTCTGTACATTTTGTAGGAATGAGAGGGACAATGGGAGCGTGTCTGAACAATCTGTTGAGTTGAATTGAGTCAAGAACCGACATCACAGAACTCGGGACAATTCCACAGGTTCTCCAACTTCATCTTCAACAGCCAGCGAAGAGTCAAAATACAAATGGTATCAGCAGTCAGATGATGTTTCCGTCTGGCCTTTCCTCGGACTTTTGAATATGTGTGAATGAGAGGAACATTTAAAGTCTGCAGTCTTAAAGTATCCTCATTGTCTGTGAATGAGAGAAACATTGAGAGTAAGTAACCTTAAAGTCTTCTTATTGTCTGTAAATAAGAGGAACATTCAGAGTCTGCAATCTTAAAGTCTGCTTATTGTCTGTAAATAAGAGGGACATTGATAGTATGTAATCTTAAAGTCTGATTATTGTCTATGAGTGAGAGGAACATTGAGAGTCAATAATCTTAAAATATGCTCATTGTCTGTGAATGATATAAGCACTGAGAGTCAGTGATCTTAAAGTCTGCTTGTTGTTTGTATGAACAAAATAGTCCAGTCTACTACCTCAATGTCATAATACATCCAATCTACTATCTCAATATCATAATACATCTAATCTTCTAGCTCAATATCAAAAGACGTCCAATCCACTACCCCAGAATTAAAAGGGGATATACCATCCTTCCCTTGTTTTACACGGACTCCCGCGCAGTTCAGACAGTACAGCTAACAAGCCCTGCACGAGTTCGAAGCGGACGTCGTGTCTTCTAGGCTACTCCGCATGAAAACATCATCATCATCTTGTGTCCTGCCAGCGTGCGTAGGCGTTCATGCTTCTCCACAAATCTCGGTTCTTGGTGTTCTGAATGAACTCTGCTGGTGATATTCCTCTATGATATTGACTAAGATCATCCGGCAACATTCTCTATGTCCGCCCCAGCTTCTTCTACCACTGATCATGCCAGTTGTCGAGGTGTACTCCATTGTCTCTCTTCTCCTTAATCTTTCCAGTTGTCGAGATGTACTCCAATCTCTCTCTTCTCCCTAATCTGTCCAAATGTGGCGTTGCACTTCAATGTCTCTCTTCTCCCTAATATTTTAAGTTGTGGTGATGTACCTCCAATGTCTCTCTTCACCCTAATCTTTCCAGTTGTGGCAATGTACTCCAATTACTCTCTTCTCCCTAATCTTTCTAGTTGTGACGATGTATTCCAATGTCTCTCTTCTCCCTAATCTTTCCAGTTGCCGCTATGTTCTCCAATATCTATCTTCTCATTACACGACCAGTGGGTCAGCATGGCCGAATGTTGAAGTGGAATGTTGACTTCTCGTCCTTGGTTTTGGGACGTAAATTACAAGTACCTCATGTCGCGTAACGTATTCTACTAGGATGGAATTAGATCAAAGTAGATACTAAATAGACTTCTACGAATAGAGAATCTAACCACTGCTGAAGAAGCGATCAAATGGCTCGCAATTCTAGAAGAATGATTATCAAAGTCCCAGAATGGATCACTACTTCTAAACAGTGCCAGGCGGAAAGTTATGACAACTAACTGTACTAACACACGAAGACAGTATGTCAAGTTATTCCTGCTAACGTGCCTGGATGAATAATGAGCCCCCACTGCCTAATGTATTCTCACACAACAGGAGATAAGACAGAATGATAAGTATAGATGAAATCCTTTCACTCGTTACACAATCTGATCATGCTAATTCTAATTCTATAATGACAGACGCAGTTGTTAAAATTACAAATATAACATAACGTTTAATCCTAAAGAACACTACGTGAGCCCCACTGGGAACTCACTGACACATAAGAGATACGCAGATCCCTGAAATTTCTACAAGATAATGTTCAGCTAGAGGATGTAATCATAGACTTCTAGCCGATAGCGGACAATTTGTGATTGCTGTGCCGTGGCAAACGGGTGGGTAGCCACTCATCTGATAATCCTTAGCCTCCTGGATGGTAAGCTGTCAGTGCTGACTGGATCGTGGTATGGACTCCACTCTCTGCTGCATCAAGTGAGTGGTTCTTAGCTCAATCACCGGTCGTGACTACGGCTACAGATGATCAGGGTGCAGGCTCTGTGAATGACAGTGAGAAGGAGTGAATAATCCTTCAAGACAGAATTGTAAATTCTTTTGGCCATGTCATTGTCCTGCATGGCATGCTTGTCTCATAAATTTCAATAGCATGTATTATCTCAATTTACATATTTTGATTCCTTATCTGAAATCTACAACAGCACACTGATCTAATGGAAACAGCACACAAATGATATCCTATTCTCTCTGCTGATATTTAAATCAAACATGTACAATCACACTGCTCTACGTCAAAGACCACATTCCAAATATATATTCTAAGTCATGATTAATCATGGAAACATGAACCACAATTCACATAATGACTTAACAGTACATATGGGATGACTTCAATGGAATGAAACTCCGACGCCACAACTCCGACGTCATATATACATTAACAAACCATTAAATCGATGAAACACCACACATCATTTTCCAAGTATGGAAACACACAAACTACACTCCACACGATGAATTAACATCACATATTGATTAATTCCATAGAATGAAATGAAATCACACACAACAACTATAACTTCACGATGTACACGAGTGAACCATTAAAATCAATGAAACACCCCAAGTTCACTTAAAGAGTTATGAGTTGTACTACTAGCAAGTCTTCCTTATATTAATTACGACATAATTAATTATCTAGAAGATTTCTTAGCTAGGTTTAAGATTATTTCCACTATACACAAGAACAATATTAGGGTTGGAGAATTCCCCCAAGGTTTGAACTTTGTTAAGTGGGCCATATTGGACCACATGGTAGTAATCTGACTATGGGCAAGATAGAGATTAATAAAGAATAATTAATTGTAACTTATTCACTCTCTGAACTAATTCCTTCCACTAATAAGTATATTATCTAGAGAAATACGCTAGCTCCGAAGTTTAAGCACATAATTAAATTATCTTAACTCTAATCGTCTACTGACTAACTCGTGTGTCCTTCCGCAGGCGGATACCTAATTTCGAGAATCACGTAATGTAATTTATCCATGTTTTAATGCCACATGTGACGAGCTTTGCGGTTTACCCTTGTCGGCAAGCCACATGGCACAAACATGGTCCTAATTCTAATATTAGTTAACTAACACTAGTTTTAATTAATAGTATCTGTTATCGATCGGCATGGCCTTTAGATTTTGCCGGCAGATTGACACACAGAAAAATATTTAACAAAATTATTATTAACTCACCCTGCAACTAGATTTTGACTGGCCTATCGGGAGTGGAGACTATCATTGGCTTTTCTATGTTTTAGAGGGTTGTTCGGCTTAACAAGAGCCAGCAATAAAATATGTTTAAACACAGACAGGTGTTCAATTTTAGCCAATTGACGTGATAGTAGCTCCTGCTCCCTCCAGGTTGCTGTCAAAAATGGCAGATGTTAGGGTGCTACCGGAAGTTAACTTCTCATCCAGGAGAGTTCCCTTCCTGTGGCCAAATTATTATTCACAGCCAAACCTGAATATAAAATTCAGCCTGACTTGATTTCTTGGTTTGTAAACGAACTCTACCCTACATCTACTTCTAACTATAACAAGACATAATTTAACTCTCTCTATAGTTTTATGTATATAAATACACTAACCAAAGACGATTTTATCTAATATTTGAAAATATAGATAAAAATAAAAAATAATACAGGATACATAGAGGGGTTTACTGAGGGCTATCTCCATCTAATAAAAAAAACTATCTGAGAGGTGGGCCAACCTCTCACAAATGCCCACCGTTCAAAAAAAGTTGGAGAAACAACTTTTTCTCCAGCCCGAACTCTCATATAGTTTTGTCAGCCCTTACTCTGACGTTTATGGGTCATTTGGACAGGTCCCCCTCTTCCCCAGTAGAACAATGTCTATTCAAAATTCTCAGACTCTTCGTTTCTGAGACACCTTCTAAGAAACCTCCTCCCTTGATGTCGCTTCCATGGAAATCTTCTCTGGAAACTTTGCTTTCGTTGGTCGGGGTCTCCTTCGTCTGTCACTGATAAAGGTCCTACAATTCCAACATCTCTCCTTCGACCCAATTGGTCTTGATCCCTATACTTCATGCGCGTCGTCCTTACTTTCCCCTTAGACGTCTCTAAGTTGGGATCGTGTTCAGCCGCATCATCTTCCTCACATATGTCGGGGTTGTCTTCCCATCTAGATTGATCCCCTTTGGATCCATTATCAACCACAGCCAGAGTCATAATATGAACTGGTGGGTTCGTGTTGTTCTCAAAATGTCTTTTAAGTAAATTCACGTGGAAGACTGTAGTTTTCCCGCGAATAGAAACGGAGTACTTGTTGCTGGACACCTTCTCTTTGATGATGAATGGTCCTTGCCAAGCAATTTCTAACTTATTATCCCCTTTGGTTAATAAGACTAGCACTTTATCTCCTACCTCTAGAGACTGGTTTCTAATAGGTTTATTATAGAAGGAAGCCTGTTTCTTTCTGGCACGACGGAGAGTGGAGTTAGCTAATTTCCATTCCGTGTGCAGTTTCTGTTTCAGTTCCTCTACATACTGTGAAGACTTGACGACACTATCATCTGTTCCTTCATCAGTCCAGGTTCTCAAAAGAGCCCCCAACGGTCCTTTAATTGGTCGTCCAAACAATAGTGTAGCAGGTGGAAGACCGGTGGCGACATGTGGTACTTCTCGATAGGCAAACATTGCTGCTGATAAGTACGTGTCCCAACTATCTGGTTTCTCCTGGACTAACTTGTTCACGATCGATTTGAAAGTCCCTGTATATTTGACCACAAGTCGCTTATTCTCTGTGAGACTAAAACCTGTGTTGATATGGTGCTTCCTGAAGATGTCGGAGATTTCTCCCCTTAACTTCTCATTCAATAATGACCCACTATCACTTACAATAAGAATAGGGAATCCTACTCTGGTAAATATTTCTAGGAGAGCCTCTGCTACCCTAGTTGCATTGATGGAGGGCAGTACAGTAGCTTCAGCCCACATTGTACCTGTATCTACTACAGTTAAAATATAAGCGTTTTTCTTCTTAGAAGTTGGCAGTGGACCAATAATGTCAATAGCTACTCGCTCAAAAGGAGTGTTCAAAACTAACCCTTCCCCTATGGAAACAGGAGTAGACCACTGCTTGGGGGAGCCATGTTGACACTCCGGACACGACTGGACGTATCTTTGTATGTCAGCAGTCATTCCCGGCCAAAAATAATGACAAGAAATACGCTGGGTAGTAACTCCTACAGTCATATGTCCACTGAAGGATATGGTATGTCCCAAATGCAATATCTGATTACGATATTGTTTCGGCACGACAAGTTGCCCGTGTTCGGTACCCATAGTTCCTGCCCTATGGTACAACAACTTGTCCTTTAAATAGAAATTTCCAGCTGCTGGAGGATTTCTACCGGTTGGCAGTTTGCCAAAACAAGATGCTAAAGTCGTACATTCATTTTGTGCAGCCCTAATCTCCCGAGGTAGAGGGTTGATTGAGAGTATAGGTTCATGTGACTGTGCAACCTGACTCCGGGTCTCCACTGCTGCCATTATCATTGGTGATGATGGTTCTCCTAAATATACATACTTACGACCAAGCATGAAAGGATATACCGGATCATCGATCACTGCAGCTGAAATGAGTCCCGTGACATACTTAGATGTCACATGTACTTTGGCTATCTTAGCTATTATAGTTGGAGAGCTCCTGGTAGCCCCTTTAACTACAACTGTTTGCTTTGTTGACTGTGATGGTTTCACTAACTGCTTAGCTATTATTGCATCACACTGGAGTCCACTGTCATAGAGACATAGTACTGGACTACCGTTAACCAGAATAGTTTCAACTATGGGTGGCCTAGTTCCATTACTTGAAAATATGCTCTGTTGGGTACTCGCCCCCGTAATCATACGTGCAGCATATGGGTAAGGGGATTATTTCTGCACACGCTCGTGTGGTGATCATTACTTTTGCAGTTCTTGCAGTAAGGTTTACCCCATCCACTATTGGTTGCTGGTGCTTTTTGTTGTGAACCAGGATTTTGGTGCGGACCTCCAGTGTGCCCTCTGGTGTCCTTACCGTAAGAGTTGTTCTGCTGAAAACCCTTATTCTGTGTTGCAGGAGTATTTTGAGCAGTAGAAGAATTACTAGATTTAGTGGCAGCTACTTCGCCATGGGCAGTTAAATATCGTTCGGCTAGAGAGATAACCTCCTCTAGCCGAGCGCCACCATTCTCTGCAATAAAGGTTTGTAGCTGTTTTGGAAGAACATCTTTAAATTGCTCAACAAGTATTAGTTCCTCCAGCCCGTCATAAGTAGCATCAAAATCACTCAGTTCTACCCACTTGTTAAAATAAGTATGTAACCGTGAGGCGAACTGAGGAAATGATTCTCCTTGTGACCTTTTGGCTGTACGGAACTTCAACCTGTAGGCACTGGAAGTTAACTGATATCGTTTCAAGAGAGCATTTTTGAGTGTGACAAAGTCCTTCTCAAGACCTGGAGGGAGTTTTGCAAACACGTCATACGCTGGTCCGCGAAGTGCTTGGGAGAGTTTAATATTAAATTTATCCTTAGGCAGATTGCAGGCTTCACACATTAACACGAATTTGTCAAGATATTCATCCATCTGATCCTCCTTCGGGTCGAAGTGGGCCAGTGGAAAACTCATTGATCCTGGAGTAATATGTGGTCCTGAGGAAATGTCTTGGCTGTCAGTTGGAGAGCTGGCACTGCTAAATCTGGAGGCATCAGGACTTTGTAGTTCCAATCTCCTCAGTTCTAACTCGTGCTGTCTTAACTGCTCAGATAATTTCAAGTCCTTGTCCAGTTCTGCTTGCTTCAACTGGTTGTCCAATTCAGCCTGTTTCAACTGGTTGTCCAATTCAGCCTGTTTCAACTGGTTGTCCAATTCAGCTTGTCGCATCTTCTGTCTGTATTCAATTTCCGCCATCTGGATTTTTAATTTACTTCTTTCCTCTCGTTCTTCCTTCTCCTTGATGATGTCCCTTTGTTCTCGGCGCCATGTTCTTCCTTCTTCTATTACATATTTTTCCAACTCTGCACCCTCATAACCTAACAATGTTCCTTGTTCTCGCAGTTCCTCCTTAGTAGGTGGCTTTTCAGAAGACATGTTAGTTATGTAATAAGATATCTGTTGATACACCTGGATAACTCACTCACTTAATCAAGAATGTGTTTGTCGCAAATATTCACAAATATCTTCAATGACAAGCATAAAAAATGTTACACATTGACACAACACTTACCCGTTTGCCAGCAATTCACCTTTGCCCTAACTTATGTTTAACTTATATCTATTCTTATGTTAATGTTATATTATAATAATACTAGTTAGTATATTATCCTATATATATATATATATATATATATATATATATATATATATATATATATATATATATATATATATATATTAACTAGTATGATTAGTAGCTATCTCTTTTTAGTGACTGAAAGTTTGAAATATCTATGAAGTTGGATACTCGACTGAACCCAACAATCTATAGGATTGTCATGCCCGGACCGAGCCACCAGTGTCGCGTAACGTATTCTACTAGGATGGAATTAGGTCAAAGTAGATACTAAATAGACTTCTACGAATAGAGAATCTAACCACTGCTGAAGAAGCGATCAAATGGCTCGCAATTCTAGAAGAATGAATATCAAAGTCCCAGAATGGATCACTACTTCTAAACAGTGCCAGGCGGAAAGTTATGACGACTAACTGTACTAACACACGAAGACAGTATGTCAAGTTATTCCTGCTAACGTGCCTGGATGAATAATGAGCCCCCACTGCCTAATGTATTCTCACACAACAGGAGATAAGACAGAATGATAAGTATAGATGTAGTCCTTTCACTCGTCACACAATCTGATGATGCTAATTCTAATTCTATAATGACAGACGCAGTTGTTAAAATTACAAATATAACATAACGTTTAATCCTAAAGAACACTACGTGAGCCCCACTGGGAACTCACTGACACATAAGAGATACGCAGATCCCTGAAATTTCTACAAGATAATGTTCAGCTAGAGGATGTAATCATAGACTTCTAGCCGATAGCGGACAATTTGTGATTGCTGTGCCGTGGCAAACGGGTGGGTAGCCACTCATCTGATAATCCTTAGCCTCCTGGATGGTAAGCTGTCAGTGCTGACTGGATCGTGGTATGGACTCCACTCTCTGCTGCATCAAGTGAGTGGTTCTTAGCTCAATCACCGGTCGTGACTACGGCTACAGATGATCAGGGTGCAGGCTTTGTGAATGACAGTGAGAAGGAGTGAATAATCCTTCAAGACAGAATTGTAAATTCTTTTGGCCATGTCATTGTCCTGCATGGCATGCTTGTCTCATAAATTTCAATAGCATGTATTATCTCAATTTACATATTTTGATTCCTAATCTGAAATCTACAACAGCACACTGATCTAATGGAAACAGCACACAAATGATATCCTATTCTCTCTGCTGATATTTAGATCAAACATGTACAATCACACTGCTCTACGTCAAAGACCACATTCCAAATATATATTCTAAGTCATGATTAATCATGGAAACATGAACCACAATTCACATAATGACTTAACAGTACATATGGGATGACTTCAATGGAATGAAACTCCGACGCCACAACTCCGACGTCATATATACATTAACAAACCATTAAATCGATGAAACACTACACATCATTTTCCAAGTATGGAAACACACAAACTACACTCCACACGATGAATTAACATCACATATTGATGAATTCCATACAATGAAATGAAATCACACACAACAACTATAACTTCACGATGTACACGAGTGAACCATTAAAATCAATGAAACACCCCAAGTTCACTTAAAGAGTTATGAGTTGTACTACTAGCAAGTCTTCCTTATATTAATTACGACATAATTAATTATCTAGAAGATTTCTTAGCTAGGTTTAAGATTATTTTCACTATACACAAGAACAATATTAGGGTTGGAGAATTCCCCCAAGGTTTGAACTTTGTTAAGTGGGCCATATTGGACCACATGGTAGTAATCTGACTATGGGCAAGATAGAGATTAATAAAGAATAATTAATTGTAACTTATTCACTCTCTGAACTAATTCCTTCCACTAATAAGTATATTATCTAGAGAAATACGCTAGCTCCGAAGTTTAAGCACATAATTAAATTATCTTAACTCTAATCGTCTACTGACTAACTCGTGTGTCCTTCCGCAGGCGGATACCTAATTTCGAGAATCACGTAATGTAATTTATCCATGTTTTTAATGCCACATGTGACGAGCTTTGCTTTTTACACTTGTCGGCAAGCCACATGGCACAAACATGGTCCTAATTCTAATATTAGTTAACTAACACTAGTTTTAATTAATATATATATATATTATCGATCGGCATGGCCTTTAGATTTTGCCGGCAGATTGACACACAGAAAAATATTTAACAAAATTATTATTAACTCACCCTGCAACTAGATTTTGACTGGCCTATCGGGAGTGGAGATTATCATTGGCTTTTCTACCGGAAGTTAACTTCTCATCCAGGAGAGTTCCCTTCCTATGGCCAAATTATTATTCACAGCCAAACCTGAATATAAAATTCAGCCTGACTTGATTTCTTGGCTTGTAAACGAACTCTACCCTACATCTACTTCTAACTATAAGAAGACATAATTTAACTCTCTCTATAGTTTTATGTATATAAATACACTAACCAAAGACGATTTTATCTAATATTTGAAAATATAGATAAAAATAAAAAATAATACAGGATATATAGAGGGGTTTACTGAGGGCTATCTCCATCTAATAAAAAAAAAACTGTCTGAGAGGTGGGCCAACCTGTCACACCTCAGAAGTCGGGGGTGGATTTGCCTGATGGCGAGGGACACTGGTAATATGGAAAGCTAATCCACACGTAAAAATCATTCCAGTGCCACAAGAAGCAGTAGCTAGTGTAAGGACTACGCTTGAGTTCAAAGCGAGCGAACCAAGATATATGAGATGGGATAGCCAGTTCCCTTTCTTCATTGACTTAACTTCATTGAATATTTTAAAAATAATGTTTAGTTAGTTTAGTTTAGTTAGTTTAGTTTTGTCGACACATCTACATCACGGCACACGGGTGTAATCCATAAGTGATCCGTTCAAACTCCAAACTCAAGCCTGAGTCCAGAGAATCTCAGTTCAGTGCACGAGCTCCGTAGCACCGGCGTGGATCCTGAAATGCTTTGGGTAGATTATTAACTCGAAATGTTGCCCTGGCAGAGCCGTTAGGCTACTCTTTTTCGATTTCCAACTGCCAGGGGATTTTTTTACTTGCGCAACAATACACACGAGTGTCCGATCTCACTACCCAGAGACCAGGGGAAATTGTGTTACTAGAAGTCCACGTGAACAAAATCCCGGCCCTCACAGGGGCTTGAACTCGGGACCTCCAGCATTCGAGGAGGACAACGTATCTCGAGACCACTGAGTCCCTCAGAAAATAAAGAAAATAATGTGGTACTCATGTGTGTAAGGTTGTGTTGTCATAAGAGACATACTGGTCGGGGAAATAAAAACCCTGCCTCTGTTGGGATTGAATAAGGACTACTGTCTTGTCAGATAAAATCACTAATCACTCTGCCACAGCGGATTCTCCACCCACACACACACGCACACACACACACACATACACACGAAAGCGCGCGCGCCCAACACAAACATCTACTTAACGAAACAAACATGGCCGTACGACTACAGCAGAAGGCAACTAGTCATGTGTGACATGTGAAATCTATTGATTTCTACTCAGGCAACTGCAGCCTGAACAAACACGGGACTTGTCGGCGCGGTAGTCAACACGAGGCGCCGCACAGCCCCCGATGCATCCTCGAGTCATTGAGTTGTTGTAATCTGTATGTACATGTGTTGTTGTTCGTGGAAAAAGAACTGTTGCTTCCCCGGCCTACAAGAGTCACTTAGTTGCGGTTCCCACTTCACGGAAAAGGGTCGTCCCCATAATGTTCCGTTCCTGTGCCAGTGAATATCATATAAATTGTTCCTCACTGCCCTATGTGAACAGTGGAACAGACAGGAGACTCAACAAACCGACAGGTATACTATGCATAATGTCGCTGCCAGAATGCCAACACAAAAGTCCGTCACGAAAATACAGTTCATCGTCGATGGAAGCGGCAGTTACCAGAAAATCTTGAACTTTAAACTAAGTCTTAAAGATTACATAGAGAAGACCAAACCGCACCATTTGCTCCCTCTCTTGCTTTTAATATCTCATAGAGATCAAGACACCAGTATGAAACAAGTGGAGTTCTGTCCATTACAGGACGTCGCAAGTAACACCAGCATTTTTGCCTGTGATTTACTAGGCAAGTTTTACGTTTAGTAGGTTGCCATTTCTTTCTAAACAACCGACCATCATACAGTCGACATCAACGCAAGGCGACCTCTTTGTAAATCACCGGTGCTGATTTAGAGCCCACGCTTATAAAGACGGTGACATGTTAAGATATTTGCCTGTTTGTTGTAAAGAGATCGCACAGACTCCCAGACACACTAATTTATCACTCCCCAGATGCTGGTACACCCAACATAAGCACAGACACGGATACGGGGGGGGGGGGGGGGGGGGGGGAGAAAAACAAAGTAATTACGCTGATGTCAGAACCAGTCTGGTACTGATGGACGATTTTTAAAAACACACACACGCACACATACACAAACACACACACACACACGCACGCAGACACTGTTATTAAAGCAACGTCTGCTGCTTAGGGGATAGTGATAGGCGTAGTTTCATAATTCCCCCGATATGGCCAGTCCAGGGTTTGAAATCAATTGCGGGTTATTTGGAGGCAGATCGCTTTACGTTGATTTCATTGGAAGAGGCGTCGGCAATTCAGTAAGCAAAGGCAAACTGCTGAACTAACAATGTCGAAAAATCACAGATATCGTTTACATGTCGGGGTTGCTGGCGACATCCTGTAAAAGACAAGGAGCTGGTCATTCAAATCGTTAGCGCCTGAAGCGTTCTATGAGGGAGGAGCATATGAAAACCTTAAATGGTGTGTGTGCGTGTGCGTGTGCGCGTGCGTGCGTGCGTGCGTGTGTGTGTGTGTGTGTGTGTGTGTGTGTGTGTGTGTGTGTGTGTGTGTGTGTGTGTGTTGTGCCCACGCGCGCATGAATATATTCTGAAAAAGTAAAGAGCTAACCAAGTGTATCATATTAATACAGTCACCATTGCGTTCAATGGGAGTCCTCCAATGCAGATAAAGTGCTTGGATTCCCGTAGACAAATATTCCCTGGAAGTGTCTGACCCGGTCGTGAAGTCGGTCACAAAAGTCACGCCGTTTTGAAACTTCCTATTCCATTCATACACTTGCTGGTCTGGCAAGCATGCACCACCATATTGGACCTTCATTTCCGATCAATTTCTATAGGTTTCACCTCTTCACAGATAAAAAATTAATTAATTAATTAATTAATTAACGGATAACAAAACGCGTTCCTCTTTGGTGCATGTCAAAAGTGGGGCGGCCATCTTAAACTGTTCTTATGACCTCGCCGTGTTCGTCTGCACTGTGCTGTTACGTGTTCAACCCTCTCAACACCACTACCAACAATATTGAGAGATTACAAGACAATGGCATGGTTATTGTAATTTCTATTACATTTTTAAACTGACGACTGTAACACGCTGTAGGTCCCTCTCCTCAGACTGGTTGACCATTAGCGACGTGTTCTGATGACAGAGAATATAGTCGATGTTCTTTCTCATAGTAATCAGTTATGTAAGTCGACATTCATTCATTCATTCATTCATTCATTCATTCACGCCGGATCATGTAATTTGTGCATTTCCAACTCACGATGCTTGTCTTTGAATACAATGAGTTACAACGTATGATGGGTCATAACGTAAAATATGTCATGTGCAGAATCATAATTCCCCGACCTGTAAAAATACCCTTTGGCCATAATTAAATCATCAACGCCCACAAATGCATCGATAATCAATACTTATTATGCCTGGCCGTGATTAGTATCGATTCAGCCCAGGGTATCATTCCTGTTGTCAGTATGTTAACACGACATTTAAAATAATCGAATATGACCAACAAGTTCAGAATGTTGCAACGCACTAGACCAGTTATAATTTGGGTTCTGTTCTCGGCGATTTTCTCCAATATAATTGTGTCACCGCAATCTCACGGGGCTGGAAAAGTGGGCTAGATTATTTTTGTGTATAAAATATTCATTCATTTGTGTGTTTATTCAATCATTGATTCATTTGTTTATTCGTTCATTCATTCACTCTTAAATTCATACATTCATTCATTCATTCATTCATTCATATGTCCATTAATTTACCCTTTCTTTCATTCAATAATTCAGTCGTTATTCCGTACCTTTATTCATTTGTTGATTCACTCACTCACTCATTAATTAATCAGTTACATCGTGATTTAATCCATCCATTCATTCATACATTAATTAAATCATTAAATTATTTAATCGTTCAGTCGTCATATTGTTTATTCATTCATTCATTCATTCATTCATTCAATCAGTCATTTAATCATTCATTTGTTATGTTGTTCTTTCACAATTAATTCATTAATTCATGCATTCACTCGTCCATCAATTTGCCTATTCTTTCATTAAATCGTTATTTCGTTCATTCATTCATGCATTCATTCGTCCATCAATTTGTCAATTTCTTCATTCTTTCATTCAATCGTTATTTCGTTCATTTATTTATTCGTTGATTCACTCAATCTTTGTTACTCAATTAAATTGTGATTTCATTCATTCATTCATTCATTCATTCATTCATTCATTTAATCATTCATTTGTTATATTGTTCTTTCGCCATTCATTCATTCATTCATTCATTCATTCATTCATTCATTCATTCATGCAGTTACTCGTCCATCAATTTGCCCATTCTTTCATTAAATCGTTATTTCGTTCATTTATTCATTCGTTGATTCACTTACTCACTCGTTAATTCGTCACTTGAATCATGAGTTAATTTATTCGCGTTCTCTTATCTGTTTCACCATGCCGACCTTCCAGTGGCATTAGATATTTATGCGTGTCATTGAAACTAAAACAGTATACTTTGCTATCAGAAAGAGACATTGTTATTGGTATGTAGTGAGAAAAGAATGGGTAATGCCGTGACAACTGGAAAGATCAGTGGAGAAGATGAGGCATAGGCTGACAGAGTGAAATGGGTAGCTTCAGTCGGTAGTTTGGAGGAATAACGTCAAGAGAAGTGATCAACTAAACCGAGGTATGTGGCGATACATGATCGCCTGTATCATTTAGTAGGGCTTATGTTGAGAAGGTGTTAGGGACGCGATTCATAATCCGGCATACCGCGTTCGAAACACAGCTGCGGGCGATTTAGCAGCAGATCGCATTGCGTTGGTTTTCTTGCAATGGTATGTGTGCCGATCTTTCAGAAACCAAGAGCAAACTACTGAAGGTTTTAGAAGAATTCGCAAACAGCCCTAAAATGCAGGGGTTGATTGCAACATAATGTAAGGGATATGCAACTAACTAACTAGGATGATGTGGTTTGTCTTTTCTCTTCATCAGTTACTGTAAACATTGCCGCCACGAGCCGTGTATAGGTGACCACAGGGCATCGAAAGCATCGACAACTAACGAAGTAGCTTGGGAAGCTTATGAGAAGGAAACCCATCAATTACCTATAGAAGCACACAACCGTGACAGACTTGAATGTAGAGCCAAAGAGATAGGAGTCTTCCTCCTTCTCCCTCCTCCTCCCTCTTCCTCCTCCTCCTTCTCGCTCCTCCTCCCACTTCCTCCTCCCTCCTCCTCCACCTCCTCCTCCCTCCTCCTCCTCGCTCCTCCTCCCTCTTCCTCCTCCTCCCTCTTCCTCCTCCCCCTCCTCCTCCCTCCTCCTTCTCCCTCCTCCTCCCTCCTCCCTCTTCTTCCTCCACCCTCCTCCTCCCTCCTCCTCCCTCCCCTCCTCCCTCCTCCTCCTAATCCCACCTCCTCCTGTCTCCTCCTCCTCCCTCCTCCTCCTCCCTCCGCCGAATATGAATTAAATTATATGCTCCCCACCAGGGGCTGGGTGAAGCCGGCTGGGTCGTCTTTTTTTTGGGAACGGGAACGGGAGCAGGGCCCGAATATGAATTAAATGAGACGCTCCATGTACCCAAGTTAATTGTTGGGGGAAGATGTAAAGATCTTTCAAGTGCTCTTTCTAATAATAGACAGACAGACAGTAGATAGTCGGGAACGGGAACGGGAGCTTATACGACTACTTATATGAATTAAATTAGATGCTCCCTACCAGGGCCTGGGCGTAGCCGGGCCGGGTCAGACAGACAGACAGACAGACAGACAGACAGACAGACAGACAGACAGACAGACATTAGACAGACAGGCAGACAGACAGACAGACAGACAGACAGACAGACATTAGACAGACAGACAGACAGACAGACAGACAGACAGACAGACAGACAGACAGACAGACAGACAGACAGACAGACAGACAGACAGACAGACAGACAGACAGACAGACAGACAGACAGACAGACAGACAGACAGACAGACAGACAGTCGGGAACGGGAACTTATATGACTACTTATATGAATAAAATGAGATGCTCCCCATCAGGGTTTGGGCGAAGCCGGGCCGGGTCAGACAGACAGACAGACAGACAGACAGACATACAGACAGACAGACAGACAGACAGATAGACAGACAGACAGACAGACAGACAGACAGACAGGTAGATAGTCGGGAACGGGAACGGGAGCTTATATGACTACTTATATGAATTAAATTAGATGCTCCCCACCAGGGTCTGGGCGAAGCCGGGCCGGGTCAGCTAGTAAATAATAAACAATAGGCAGTGGATAATAGATAATCGACAGTGAATAATATACAGTGGACAATAGGCGATAGATAATACAGAACATGAAATATGCAATAGACAATAGATAATAAACAAACCATAAAAGATAATAGGTCATAGATAGTAGTCAATAGGTAATAGAAAGTAAACAATAGTTCACAGAAAATATGTCATGGACAATAGATCACAGACATTAGAAATTGGTCATAGACACTAGATCTTAGATATAGGTCACAGAGAATATGTCATAGACAATAGATAATTATTCATAGACACTAGTTGATAGACAATAGGTCACAGACAATAAACATTAGGTCATGGACAATAGACATTAGGTCATGGACAGTAGGTAAAAAACAATATAGCATAGGCAATAGGTTACAAACAATAGGTCATAGACAACAGGTCATAGACAATAGGCAATGCACACAATCTCAAGCTGATAACGAGTTTAAACTCAATTTCACAGCTAATATTAAACGATGATAATCACGTCCGAAGCTTCAAGAGGCGATTTATACCAAATGCGTGTGTAAGCGTGGCTGATAGTGAAATACACCGATAATGTCATGGGCGAGTTGGGAAGGGGGTTTGACGCCTCGGCGTTCGCTAACAGAGAAAAAGAAGGCAATTTCATCCCCCGGGCGGTCAGGCTTACATTTTGTGATGGCCCTCTCATAGCACAGGCCCATAGTATGTTTCTGTTCGGGGTATGTTTGTTTGTTTTCGTGTGGAATTAAGAGAGAAAAGCTGATCAAACAATGTTATATGGAAGAAGAATACATAATTAAGTGACCAGAAATGAGGTAATGAATAATGGCTGTGAACTAAGAACCTACATCACTGCACTCAGGACATTCCCATGCGTGCTCCGTCCCCTCGTTAAACAGCCAGCGAAGAGTCACACTAGTAATCGTTCCCACCGCTATCAGATTGAAAGTTTTCTGATCTTCCCTCTCAGTTTTGAGATTCTACCAGAACCCATGACAATCCCCCTCAATCTCATCCTTTCCACATACGGGTTCTCAATCTGCTGCTCCACCTTCTCCACCTGGTCCCACAGGCTATGAAAGAATTATAAATAATTAACTGACCAGAAGTGAGGTAGTGTACAATACTAAGGGAGCAGTATAAACTATTCGCGTGTCATCAAGACAAGTCACCTGAACAAGTCAAGAAGCCTGACACAGGTGGAAATGGCACGTTGCAAGAACACGAAATGACACGTGGCAACCAAGATGTGCAGCGTGGGAGCCGACAAGAAGACGAGCGGAGAGAATCTAGCTGCGAGCTGCAGCAAACAACAAGAACCTCAAGCAAACTCTAACGAAGCTACCACGAGGAAGGACGGCGACAACCCACCACAAACAAGAGCCAAACCTACTGAGAAGCAGAGAGAGGAGAAAGATACCAGAGTCGGAAACACCGATTTACCGACAAGCAAGTGGGTTGTCAAGCGTATCCAAGTGGAGCTATCATACGATGAAATTCTGAAGCAGCTGCGAGAAGAGAATCTTCACATCTGATTCTTGAAGGCGGAGCGGCTCCTCATCTACTTCAAGATACCTACAACCTTGGCAGTGGTGACGACGGATGGCAGCGAAATGCCGACCACAGTTTCAACCAACATGAAAATACAACAGCCAAAGAGATTCATCCCAAGGATCACCCAATGTTCAAGATGCCAGAGGGCCGGCCACAGCAGAGCAGCATGTCACAGTAAGACGGAAATCTGCCGGTACTGGGCCGATCACTACGCATTCAAGGAGTGTCCGCTGGCCAAGCTGGACACGGACTTCCGAGCACCCAACAACAAAAGAAAGTGCGCTAACTGCCTGAGCAAGCATGAAGCAAGATACTTAGGCTGTCCGTACCTTCAAAGACACAGAGACGTCTTAAAGTTCGCCATCACCACAAAGACACCATAAAAGGACGCAATGCGGAGGTGCGATACAGTCGCGGGTATATCACAAGCTGAAAGAGATCAAATACAACACAAGATAGACGAGTTTAAGAAGCAAGTCAAGGCACTTGTGACGCCAACTCCGACCAGCGACAATGAGAAACTGCTGGCTGAAATAAAGGAGATCCATCAAAACATCAAGCAAGAAATGGAACATATGGCACTGATAAAGAAGGAGAATGAAGAAATCCTAGAAACCATTAAACAAGAGCGAGAACTACAGAAAGTTGAAATGGAACTTTTCCAAAACAAACCAACAGAAGCCATACAAGAAACTACAGAGAAACCGCAAGATGAAAACCACGAGATCGAGCCTGAACCGCAAGCTAAAACCGGCAGCCCAACCACGACGCCCAAAACATCCTAGGGGAAACCAATATCTCGCCAGACATCCGAAGAAAACCGAAATGAGCACCCTGAGGACAGCATGGAGAGGCCCCGGGGACCTAAATTGAAGGAGTTGCTAGAATCGGCAAGGGAGCAGGCAATTGAAGAGGAACTCGCGAACAAGGAATTCAAAATCCGCTGGGAAGAAAAAGAAAAGAAGAAGCCCAAGAAACTCAGAGGGAAACCCATACAATACTCAGATAGAATCTATGACAGTGAGACCGGATTCAGGTACGATATAAATGACGGAGAGATCATCCCATGGCTGTCCACGGAGGAAGACTGCGAAAGAAACCATACACTCTTTATCGATAATGAAAACAGGAGCAAGAAGGAGGAAAATGACAACATCGAAAAGTGCCTACGAACAATACACACAAAAAAAGGAGGCAAAAAGACCAAATAAAAAGTCCTCATAAGGACTGCACCCAGCCAATCCAGACGAGCCAGGAGCCAGCACCAACAAAGAAAACTACAAGAGGAGACGGGCACAAAGGACAGCAGCCACCAACCCCCCAGCTGACGTCACAGACACAAACCAACATAACCAGTCCGAGATAGGACTCACTCGCAAGAACGCACAAGACAAGAATCAGGGTGAATGAACCCACAAAAATCCACGGCTCTCAAAAATAACCACCGCTGAGGAAGCAGGTTAGACGAGACCGAATTTGGAATATCTTTTTTTTTCTTTCGAAAATCTGAATAGGAACTGGATAAACTATTAAGTGACCAGAAGTGAGGTGGTGAATAAAGCTATTTCACAAGTTGTCAGGAAAAGTAATACGTTTCAAAGAATCAACGGCAAGATTGAACGCAATATTGCAATTTGACAAATGAACATTATTGATTGAGGAATTTGTAAAACAACGACAACAAATATTTAACCATTAGACAACATATAATGTCTCACTGGTAATTGATAGAAGAGCTGTAAATACATTTTAGAAGTTGCCAGAACAGACAAACATCATTTTGTACATTTTCGAGAAAAGGTAAACATCAAAATGGCGCGTTGAGAGTGGCAATAAATGCCAGTTCCGCCATTTGTAATGCACGCGATTTATGCCAGGAACGTTTCGAGACTGGCAGCCAAATTTCACGAAGGGGTAATGGCAGTCGTATGATGATGTAAATGATGTTTTATTTCGGGTCTAATTGATCACGTTGGTGATTATTAATCAATAGAAGAGCGATGCTGTAATCACTTGTCTGAATTGATTAATCAAGTGGATATCGCTCTAATCTTATGCATGTCTTTTATTCTTGGAATTGAATAGATACCGATCTGAAACACGTATTTTTTTATTTGTATGAATGCTGTCGCGTTCAATGTAGAGGTTAGTTCACGTGTGTTGTTTGTGTGCTGACGAAGGTTCTCGCTGCTAACGAAGATTTTCGCCGTAACGTCTACTATGTCACTTGTGATTGTGTTCTAGTAAATCTATACCGGTTCTGTTTCTTGTTTTTGTTTTATTTTAATACAAGCATGAATCGGTTGTTCGTAAATAAACACACATGTATTGTTTGGTTGTCATAGAAATAGAAGAGTTGATTGAGTTGAGTTGAGTTGAGCTGAGAACCGACATCACTGCACTCAGGACATTCCCATACGCGCTCCGTCCCCTCGTTCAAAAGCCAGCGAAGAGTCATGCAATTAATCGTTCCCACCGCAATCTGATTAAAAGTTCTCCAAGCCTTCCCTCTCAGTTCTGAGATTCTTCCAGAACCCCTGTTGATCCCCCGTAATCTCATTCTTTCCACATACGGGTTCTCAATCTGTTCCTCCACCTTCTCCACATGGTCCACAGGGGCTCGACCAACTCTTTCTTTATGGAGTCCGTTGTAAGGTATGTACACTGTGTCCGTGTTTAGTATGTCTCATCTTTTCGCAGGAGCTACATATACCAAAATCAATTTCACGCGATGAAACTAGTATGGTGATATATCGTCCTTCTGTCCAAATGGGAGGTCAGATCTGCCGATATATTATCCTTCGATACTGAATTAGTTAAATATCCAAAGCTCCACACCCGTCTATTGCTACAGAAAATCGGCATGCTCCACTACCCCGACTGTTAGTTAGTTAGTTAGTTATCAGTTGGGGTATCTTTGTTGCACTCCGGACATGTCCATAGGTGCTCAGATCCTCCCCCCAGCATATGCATCAGCGTCCGGTGGCTAATAGTGCCAGTTCTGTGTTGGTTGACGAGGCGCTTTGTTTTCCCGATGTACCTCTCGCGTCTGGCTGTGCCGATTCTTACTCCCAGGTCTTTCATCCTGGAAAGCGATGTGGAATCACTGGCGTCAAAATCCTCTGTTCTCGCCATATCTTTAAGGGCGTTAATAACATCGGCACGATCCATGGGCTGGCCATCTACAGGGGGTGCAGAGCCAGCCAATTTATCAGCTCGTTCATTTCCCTCGACTCCCGCATGTCCCGGGACGAAGATGAAGGTGACTTTGCGGACAACAGACTTCCGCAGCGACTCAGTCCACTGTCTACGTACAGATCCAGCTTCGACCTTCTGAATCATGCTCATTGAATCACTTAGTACACACACGTTGGTATAATGCTGTGATTCCAGCCATATGAAAGCCTGTGTAACTGCCATCACCTCCATCGTCATGCTGCTCGTGGTCATGGAGTGGGCACCACTGGATTCTTGAACGGTTCGGCCCGCTGAGCGGGCTGTAAATGCCCACGCACTTCTCTGCTGCTTTACAACAGATCCATCTGTATAGATGAGCACTTCGGGGCTATCTGAGTGATCATAGATGAGCGTGTTAACCTCTGCATTGACAGCGGCAGGGTTCTGCTCTCTGCACCGTCTGTCGAGTGTGATAATGCAGGAGAAGGTACACTTAAAAGCTGGAGGCACCGGCACCCATTCCTTGCCGGGGTTGATACTGGTAAGACTGCAGACCTGTCCGACGACATCTTCCGCCCGACCCATCCATGATTTGCCCCTCTTTAGCCTGTCACCCTTTTCTCTGAATACAGCGTCATGCAGAGGGTGCTGCTCATCTGCACTTATTTTTAAGTATGCACGAGCTCTCCAGGTCTTGATCCTGTGTTCCATTGTCGGGAAGTCAAGGAGGTATCTCATTGCTACACAGCTGGTGTCTCTCGTGCAGCCCAAAATGATGCGCAAGGCTTCGTTTTGTACCTTTTCAAGTCTTCCAATCTGTGTAGGGCTGACAGTGAGGATGGCCAGGGCATACTCGATGCGTGAAAGCACAAGTCCTTGGAACAGAAGTAATAGCAGTCTTTGCTCGATATTGGCACTCGCCATGACTCTCATTGCTGCCAAACCTTTTCGAGCCTTCGTTATGACATAATCGACATGATCTCTGAAGGATAGGCTACGATCAAGCCTCACGCCAAGATATGTCATTGACTGGGTTCTACTCAGAATGCTCCCATCCATTCTTACTGCCGGCAGGTCTGTTTTCACAATATGGTTGTTTAGTGAGAACCATGTAACCGTTGCCTTTGCAGGGTTGACAAGGGCGTCGGCATCAGCACACCATGAGGAAATTCGATCTAGTTCGCCCTGCATATAGTTGGCAACCGCCTGTCTATCTCGACCCTGTCGATACACGAGGATGTCGTCAACGAATGATAGAGTCCTACCCCTCCCATCCAACTGTTGTTCAGTGATCGGCACCGTATACACGTTGAATAGTACTGGTGACAGTGGTGAACCCTGCGGCAATCCTGGACATATCGTTATCGGCTCAGAAGACCAACTCCCGCATCTTAGCACTACCTTCCTTTGGAGTAGAACTGCAGCTATCCATCGTACAAGGTGAGGGTGCACTTTCAGTCTGAGGAGGGTTTGCATCAAGTGCTCGAAAGATACTCTGTTATATGCGTCCTCTAAGTCTATGGCGGCCGCACATGTCTCTTCTCTGACCTGAAATCCTTCGTAAACATCTTGAGCAAAGACCGCCGCATTCAGCCATGACTCTTTGTTGCGTCTGTATCCTCCAAGTGTGGGCGGGAAGCAGCCGAGCTGTTCCAAGTCCCAAGCAAGTCTGTGTGCTACAATTTTCTCCAGTAGCTTGCCAACAGTATTCTGCATCGTAATGATTCTGTAGCCGCTTATCTTGGAGTGGTCTTTGTTCGGTTTTGGCAGCGGCAGCAGGTAGCTGTGTAGCCATTCTTCTTTGACCTGACCCCTCTGGATACTGGTGTTGAATTCTCTGGCCAGTTCTTCCATGTCATCATCTGATATCACCATTAGGTCACCATATCGGATGCCGTCTGGGCCTGGGGCGGTGTTAGGTGATTTCTTGAGCATCGCACGCAATATGTCAACTGTGATCGTCCATTCTTCGTCTGTCCCGACCCCCTCGCACAACTGAGAGAGTGTTGTTGTGGTCCTCTGTCTGGCGGGCTCGTCTTTCTGGTCAGTCTGTTCTATGTAGCGTGCAAGAAGGGCCTTACCTTTATCCGCATCCGACTTTTTCCATGCGAGGTCTGTGCCTTGAAAGTCTGGAATACCCCTACGTTGTGCAGCACCGTTCATGCTCTTGTGGAGGCGCCAGAATGTCGTAAGAGATTGCTCGGAGCACACCTTCCTGCAGAACTCGTCCCATTTGTCGGCCTTGGCCTGCTTAGCGCAGGATTTGAATAAAGTCGTCGTCCTAACGACCTCAGTCTTCAGGTTCGCCAATTCAACCTGTGGCATGTTAGCCTTTCTGGCCTTTTGCCAGTCTTTGACAGCCTGCCTCTTTCCCAGCCACACCTTCTCGACCTCTCCATTCCACCATGGTGGCTGCAGCCATCTTTCTTGTCTCCTACGGGAGGAAGTTAGTTTCCTTCTTCTGATCTTGCTTATGGCGTCTTGACCAGTGGTGTCGTACGGGAAGGCATTGGTCTTGTTTCTTTGACTCATGGCCCCGTCTTTCTTGATCCCGACTGTTGTTATGATGCATTAGGTCTCTCCCATGAAGGTTTTTACTGCTTTATTGTTTCTGGAACAATGCCTGCCATTCTTGTTACTTCTTGCGTCGCGTTGCCATCACCAGGACATTGCACACATAACAGTACACCCCGGCTGTGATACAGAGTTTGTGCACTTTTCTAATATATCCCCTTGAGTGATCTTTGTGATGAGACTGATGCATTTATGTCGATATCGGTGTGCGAAGAAACTGATCACTAACCAGAAAGAAACCAGTAAGTCTGTCGTATATCTTGAGGTCACGTAAATAGGCTTATGTGGCATTGTGTACGCTGATTCTGCTGTATGACCAAATCAATGCTGAAAGGATGGACTGAGGCATTTCATAACGAAGAGTGTGGCTGAAACAACAAGAAGCGATTCTTATATTGATGTGTCCGTGAGACTGCGTGTCCGTGCAGACGGCCTTATCTTTCTTGCATGTTCTTTAATCTTCATACACGGATGTTATCTTCAAACAAATACAATCTGTTGTTGTCTTCATACAAACAATATTGTCTTCATGCAAATGATGTTATCTTCACAAAAACGATGTTATCTTCTCACAAACAATGTTATCTACACACAAACGATGATACTTTCATACAAACGATGTTGTTTTTTCTTTCTAAAAACGATATTAACTTAACACAAACGATGTTATCTTCATACAAAAGATGGTATCTTCATTAAAACGATGTTATCTTCTTGCAAACGATATAACTGTATACAAACCATGATATCTTCATACACACGATTTTATCTTCATAAAAACGATGTTGTCTTCATTCAAACGATGTTATCTTCATACAAACGACGTTATATTCACAAGCCGAACTTTATCTCCGTACATACGACAATGTCTGTATAAAAGATCCTGGTTTCATGTATACGACACTATCCCATCATATTTCACCTTTCTGCGTGCGTGTGCCTTGGAAATACATCATGTGTTTATAGTTCTTGTTCTTGTTGTGTCCTTGTTCTTGTTTTCTTCTGTTTTATTTTCTTCGTGATCTTGTTTTATTGTGTTTTTCTTGTACTGTTCTTGTTCTTTTTGTTTCTGGTCTTTTTATTCTGTTCTTATTCTTTTTGTATGTGTCCTTCTTGTTCTTGCTATGTTTTTGTTTTCTTTGTTGTGATTCTTCTTGTTTGTATTCTTATCCTTTTTTTTCTTGTTCTTCGTCTTCTAGTTGTTTTCTTCTTTCTTGTCTTGGATTCTTTCCAGCTTCAGGGAATATATTCTTGCTCTTCTTGTTTTACTTTGTCTACTTGTTCTACCCCTTCTTTTTGTTTTACTTCATTTTCATGTGTTACTTCGTCTTCTGGTTTTACTTTGTCTTCTTGATTTACTTCATCTTCTTGTGTTACTTCATCTTCTGGTTTTACGTCTTCTCCGTCTTCTTGTTGGTATTCTTCTTTTATTCTTATTAATCTTATTGTTCTTCTTTGTTTTGTATGTCTTGATTTTCTTATTCTTCGTCTCATTTTTCCTGCACTTCTTCTTCTTCTTCTTGTTTACATGAATCTTCTTCTTGTCATTGGCCTTCGTCTTCGAGTTGGTATGCTTCTTCTTTGTATTTTTCTATTTCTTCTTGGTCCAGAGTGCAGGGATGTTCTTCTTGCTCGTCTTGTTATTCTGTTTACAACGGCACCATTTTCATGCATACGAAATACTTTTTAACATATAACATTATCGTTATATTTGACACTTGTTTCATAGATAGGATATAGTCTCCACACACACACACACACACCCACCCCCACCCACACACCCATCCACCCACCCACCAACACCCACTCACCCATCCACACCCACCGACAACCCCCCCCCCTTTCACACACACACACACACACACACACACACACACACACACACACTGGTATCTTCGTAATCAATATTTCATCATCCTACATACGGCATCATTTTAGATGCATGTTTTACCAAATTGACGTGGCATAAGAATATGTATATAGATATGTATTGTTGTTGCTACTGTTGCTGTTCTTGCTGCTGGTACTACTACTACTACTACTACTACTACTACTACTACTACTACTACTACTACTACTACTACTACTACTACTACTACTACTACTACTACTACTACTACTACTACTGCTGCTGCTGCTGCTGCTGCTACTACTACTACTACTACTACTACTAATACTGCTACTACTACTACTACTACTACTACTACTACTACTACTACTACTACTATTACTACTACTACTACTAATACTGCTACTACTACTACTACTACTACTACTACTACTACTACTACTAATACTGCTACTACTACTACTACTACTACTACTACTACTACTGCTACTACTACTACTACTACTACTACTACTACTACTACTGCTACTACTACTACTACTACTACTACTACTACTACTACTGCTGCTGCTGTTACTACTACTGCTACTACTACTACTACTACTACTACTACTACTACTACTACTACTACTACTACTACTACTGCTACTACTACTACTACTACTACTGCTACTACTACTACTACTACTACTACTACTACTACTACTACTACTGCTACTACTACTACTACTACTACTACTACTACTACTACTACTGCTGCTGCTACTACTACTTCTACTACTGCTACTACTTCTACTACTACTAATACTACTACTACTACTACTACTACTACTACTACTACTACTACTACTACTACTACTACTACTACTACTACTACTACTACTACTACTACTACTACTACTACTACTACTACTACTACTACTAATGCTACTACTACGACGACGACGTTTTCTGCTGCTACCTCTTATTATTATTCTTGCCGTTGTCGTACTCTATCCTTTTTCACTACCCCATCCTTCTCTTCATTCCCTCCTCCTCCTCCTTCTGCTGTTGCTACAATTTTACGCCAACCTCCCTCAAATGAATGCCCCTTTCCTGCCAGAAAACTATCGATTTCCTGAGCTTCCTGCTTGATTCGATCAGAGTCGAGTTGACAATGCCCCGTCACTTCCACTTTCGTACAACACTCTGTCCATCCATCTTCTTGTAGATCGCCATTCAATTCTGATACCAAGAGTTTTGAGTCATGTTATTTTTATTTCCTATCTGTTGACTTGCATTACATATGGTCCGTAGCACTAGACGGCTGCGAAACATGAACTGCTTTCTGCATAGGATTTCATCATGTTCATGTGCTTTGCCAAGCGGCGCAAGCGATCATGTTATACCACAAACATCTGATCATGTTATACCGCAAACATCTGTCCACGTGTAGTCTGACTATGGAAGTTATGGCAGTAAGTAAAGCAATAACATGGCTCGAGACATTGACCTTCACTCGGGCATGTTTCCTTAGTGACTCAATGAGTATGCTCAGGAAGATAGCGATGGGGTGGGTCCGAAGACAATGGTTGTTGGAGTGGTCACGGCTGGCAAATATTAGTTTCATTTTCATGCCAGGGCATACGGGTGTCCGGGGAAATGAGCAGGCTGACAGGCTTGCAGGTAAAGCTACTGTGGAGGGCGGTCAAGCCATGGACCAGGCTGATATTCTGAATGCTCTCCGAGAAGTAAGTCGTTTGTGAGAACCAAGCGATGACTGTGAATCTACATCCATGGTCACACTGCGAGAACAGCAAGTTAAAAGAGGTGTGGCCTACCAAGAACACTATGCAGGAAGCCAAAGAAGATTAATAAACCAACAAAGAACGGGTGTCGTTAGCCGCTACCCGCTGCCGGATTTACTGAGGAGGGGAACTGAGCACTTATGGACTGAATGGTTCGATGCGCAATGAGGATGACCTGTTGACGAACTAACTAACTAACTAACTAACTAACTAAAAACTAACTAGCTTACTGACTGACCGACTACTGACTGAAGACTGATTGACTGACAGACTGACTGACTGACAGACAGACTGACTGACTGACTGACATCTGACGGACTGACTGACAGACTAACAAACTGACTAACAACTAACTAACTAACAGACTAACTGAATACCAAACTAACTAACTGACTAACTGACTGACTGACTGAGTGACTAACTAACTAGCTAAATAACTGACAGACAGAATGACAAACTAACTGACTAACTGACTGACCAACTAACTAACTAACTGACTGACTGACGGACGGAATGACTGACTGACTGACTGACTAACTAACTGACTAACTAACTGGATAACTAACTGACTGGCTGACTCACTCACTCACTCACTAACTAACTAACTACATAACTAACTGACAAGCTAGCTATCTGAATGACTAACAAACTAACTAACTTACTAACTAATTGGCTAATTGACTGACTAATTAACTAACTGACTGACTGACTGACTGACCGTCTGACTGATTAACTAACTAACCAACTGATTGATTGACTGACTAACTAACTAACTAACTAATTAACGGACTGACTGATTGACTAACTGACTGACTGACTGGCTAAGTAAATAACTGACTGTCTAGCTCACTGACTAAATAACTAACTAACCAACTAACTGACTTACTGACTGACTGACTAACTGACTGACTGACTGACTAACTAACTGACTGACTGGTTGACTGACTAACTAGCTTACTAACTAACAAACTGACTGACTGACTGACTAACTAACTGACTGACTAATAAACAAAGAAACTAACTAACTGACTAACGAACTAACTGACTGAATGACTGACTACCTACCTGTCTAACCAACTGACTAACTAACTAACTAACTAAGTGACTGACTGACTGACAGACTAACTAATTGACTAACTAACCAACTAACTGGCCTACTAACTAACTAACTAACTAACTAACTGGCTATCTAACTGACTGACTGACTAATTAACTAACTAACTAACTGACTGACTGACTGACTGACTGACTGACTAACTAACTAATTAACTAACTGACTGACTGACTGACTTACTATCTAACTGACTGACTAACTAATTAACTAACTGACTAACTAGCTAACTGACTGACTTACTAACTAATGACTGACTAACTAACTAACTGGCTGATGACTAACTAACTAGCTAACTAACTAAATGACTGACTGACTAACTAACTGACTAATTAATTAACTAACTAACTGATTAACTAACTAACTGACTGACTTTCTAACTAACTTACTGATTAACTAACTAATTGACTAACTAAATAAATAAATAACTAACTAAATAATTAACAGGCTAACTAACTAACTAACTAATTGACTAACTAACTAACTAACTGACTAACTAACTAACTGATTGACTGACTAACTGAACAAACTAAATAACTAAGTGACTGACTACCTGACTCACTAACTGACTAACTAACTAACTGACTTACTGACTAACTGACTAACTAACTGATTGACTGACTAACTGACTAGCTAACTGACTGGCTAACTGAATAACTGACTGACTAACTAACTAACTAACTGATGAATAACTAACTGATTGACTAACTGACTAACTAACTGAATAACTGACTAACTAACTAACTAACTGATGACCATTTAACTGACTAATTCACTGACTGATTAACTGACTAACTAACTGACTGACTAACTAATTAACTAACTAACTAACTGACTGACATACTAACTGACTGACTGGCTGGCTTACTGACTGACTGACATGTGCCCTCTGTCTTATTAACTGATTCATTACCAATTGATAATATATCGCCTAGGGTTTTCATGTTGTTTGTCCATCAAGAATGATGATGACAATTCATTTCATCCAGTGGGGTTGAAAGTATGGAGCCGTGAGTTCTAAGATGGCCGATAAGGCTTATTTTGGCTCGAAATGTTCTTTCACAATGTCGGCAAAGAATGCTTGACGTTCCAAGAGGAGGATCTCCAGCAGTGGTTTTTCTGTTCAACTTTTTCTTCACATCTCTTGCAGTCCTGGCTGCTTCACAAGTGACTGCACTCTTGCGTAATGATGTATGCCACGAATTTCGGTCTTTGTCAGCAGTCTCCCAGATGTAAAGATGAATTCAAAAAGCTTTCAGTGAGATTTTCAGAGTGTCTTTAAAGCGTTTCCGTTGGTGTTTTCTCTCTATTTCAGCTCATATAGGATGTACTTCCTTGTTCGACCTATGCCTCCAAAGCCTATGAGCTTCTGGGTTGTCGCAAATTTCTCCAGACGCTCTCGTTTCGAGGAGCGGCTGGCCGAGTGGCTAGAATGCCGGGTTCTCCTTCGGGAGATCCGGGTTCGAATCGTCGGTAAAGTGTATAGTTTTTTGTTTTTTTTTTCTGTCGGGGAGAAAATGAAAACTCTAACCTGCACAGTTCGCGGCGACTGCACAAATAGGCGACCTTAATTCATCAGGCCCAAGACCCCCCCCCCCTTTTTTTCCCCTCCCCTTGCCATACATCGCAAAATACTATATAGGCAACAAATGACAGTTTGACAGCTCTCGTTTCATAAAGTTCGGACAGGCACTCAATAAACACATTCTTAACAACATAAGTTAAAGTTCTGCGCATGTCCTTCACAGGACCTCACAATCAACTTGAACATGTATTTCGATGTTTGGGATTTACTATTACTAAGCAGTTTTTACGAGGCAGTTTGCCATTCCTATCTGAACGGCCACGCCTCATACTATCGAAATCAACTCAAAGCTTTCAGCTTCCAAATCGCCGGCAAATGATTTCGAACGACACTGGGTAAATATAACCCTCTTGATCATTTGCCAACATCTATATATTTTCGCTGGTTGTTGAAAATGAGGACTACGCACTTATGGTAATGGGCGGAGTGCTGTGATGCCAGTTCTTGATGCAACTTAACAGCTTCACAACTACTTGCAATGGTTATGATTCCTACATTTATCGTGTATAAATATATTGCCATATCAAATATAAGATCTACAACAGGCAGCAGCGAACCATCAGGCATGGAGAGCCATGACTTCTGCCCTATGCGCCGCCTTGGGCTCAAGTGGAAAGACTAACTAACTAACTAACCTAACATAAGCGGGAAAGTTAGTTGGTGTTATTGTTAGATGGACTGAGACGGTGGCATTGAGTAATATCGTTCAGAGAGTTGATCCAGAACGCCAAAGACCGAGATCTGTGGAGAGACATGAACTCCTACGCCAGCTGGCAAGGTACTTGATGATGATGATGACATCAACGTCTTATAGCAAGTTCCTGCGTGTGGACATGTTTGTTGTTTACCACCTATTATAATTTTGAAAATATAATAGAAAATCCCAATCATTATGGATTTCGGCATGCGAAGACTCAGCGAAAAAAGTACTCGTAAAACGCGTGCAGCAAGCACGTAGAAATTGTTGCGTACGTAAAGGTTTAATGGTCCGTTGTTTGAGTTCAAGGATCATCGTTATCGCGTTTTACATTGTCCATTAGCGCATTCACGGATCTTCTCTTGTTCCTGGCACCACAAGAGTTGCAGCTCGAGTGTGTAAATTCTGTACTGTCACACACACACACACACACACACGCGCGCACGCGCACGCGCACGCGCACGCACACACACACACACACACACACACACACTCGCACTCGCACGCATGTAAGGTTTTCATTTGAAGCCCCCTTGTATGACCAATACATGTTATGTTTCTTTAGTTTATACTCGGAAATCAACATCAGGATTGGCAAGGCAGCAACAACAATGAACATGTTAGCAAAAAGAGTCTGGGAGAACAGGAAGCTTACTGCCAAAACAAAAGTCCTCGTCTACCAAGCCTGTGTCCTTAGTACTCTTCTTTATGGCAGTGAAACCTGGACAACTTACTCACGCCAAGAGGAACGTTTAAACAGCTTTCATATGCGGTGTCTGCGAAGAATACTTGGTATTAAGTGGCAAGACAAAATCACAAATACTGAAGTATTGGAAAGATCAGGTTGTGTGACGGTGTATTCCATGCTCAGTCTTCGTAGACTTAGATGGATAGGACACGTTAGGAGGATGGATGATGGTAGAATACCAAAGGACATCTTTTTTGGTGAATTACAGATGGGTAGGAGATCTCAGGGTCGGCCTCTACTACGATACAAAGATGTGTGTAAGCGGGACATGGTTGATATAGGCATTGATAATGCACAATGGGAACACGTCGCCGCTGAACGTGTTGCATGGAGGGCAACTATCAGAAATGGAATAAAGACAAAGGAGAAAATGATTGCAGATAAAGCACACACAGAGCGTGAGAGACGTAAGATGGTGCAAAATGGTGGAAATGACCATGTTTTCACATGCACCTACTGTGGGCAAACATTTGCAGCAAGAATTGGCCTTACCAGCCACACTCGCCACCGCCATGGATCGTAGTTATTATGCTTTTTTGAAGCACAATGTACCAAACTATCGTCTGTCAAGACGGAAAGGTGCCAATGAACTCGTAACAAAGACATTTCCGATTTCTATTTTGTGTTATGCATCTCTTTCTTTTAGTATATTTTCCAGCTATGTTTCTCGTGTTACTGTAAAGATCTCTGCGGTTTCCTTTCGATTCTGCTACTTCTGCCTCCCTTGTTGGTGCATAAATATTGTCTGGTATCTGCCTTTATCAGTTTGTTCACTGTTAACGGTTTCAGTGTCAAACAAACAGGAGGTTTGGACCAAACAAAACTGAATGGCGGAAAATGGGAAGTAGAGGTGTCACAGTTATGACTTAAAAGTGGTTAATATGGTAGTAGACATGCTGTATTATATATGAAATTAAAGGGCGTTGCATATGGAAAATTACTGTATATACGCCTATGGCAGAAACGGAAAGTCGCTTAAGGGGTTAATGATCCCATGGCAAGTTCTGCATATTTTTCCTGGGCTCTGACTTTCGAAACCACTGATCTTAATTATTAACCCACCGTTCAATTAATCAACAATGTGAACAAATTAATTAATTAATATTATTATAATTCCTCTATTATTTCATACTTACACTCCAGGTTATCTACTTACGTTAAGTAATTAACAGCATAACATAAACAACGTTAATTATAATATCATATAAATTAATTACTCCATTCTATAGTGTTATATTCAAATAAATACCTCATAACTATAATGTATAATTGTCAACTACTATATTTAACCTAATATTTCTGTACTATTTACTAATACATTCCTAATTTATAAAATTCTATTTATTTTGCACAATAATAATATAGTATCACAACTTCTGGACATTTATAAAGTGTTAATAATAAATTGAATCCTCTAATTAGTTGTAAGTAATAATTGCAGAAGCTTTATGTTTACTGTCAGTTCACTGTAAGTTATATTATGTAATTGTTCTAATGATTAGGCTGTTTGTTTGCATTAGCCAGGCAGCTGCAACCAACAAAACTCCATAAGTAACTTGTCTAACCCACTACACAATCAATAACTACACTTCGTTACATTAATAACATTTCAGCATACTACACACGCTTTATAATAACTAATAACTACACAATGTCCGTATATTTTTAGCACGGTTTGTTAATTTAAACTGTCTATGATATCACACAATTCTAAATTGTTCGTGATCTTTAACACTAAATAGACACTGTCCATTTTTCCTACACAGTATTTTGTAAATACGATCAATAACTACACACTTCCGCCCTAATAATTAACTGAGTTCTATAAGTTACTATTCATAGCATCAACAATTTAAAATGTCCATATGTTTTATCGCACTGTTCTTTTAAATTAAACTGTCCCTAATATCGCACAGTTGTCTAAATTACAGTATCTCTATAATACCACAGATTCTTCTATTCAAGTGTCAGGAATATTATGCACAATGATTTTACTAACTAATTTAAGATCTTAATATTCGATAAGTAGGTAGGTAAGTAGGCAGCCAGGTAGATAGATAGGTATATGGATAGACGGACAGACAGACAAATGGAGGGACAAACAGATTGGGGACATCCAAAAGGAGGAACGTAAGAGACAAATAGATAAGTATACACATTGGAAGATAAATAAAGAAAGAGAGAGAGAGAAAGAGAGAGAGAGAGAGAGAGAGAGAGAGAGAGAGTAGAGAGAGAGAAAGAGAGAGAGAGAGAAAGAGAGAGAGAAAGAGAGAGAGAGAGAGAGAGAGAGAGAGAGAGAGAGAGAGAGAGAGAGAGAGAGAGGAGAGACCCGACTTTGTATACACAAATCCACCCTCCCCTATATGCAAACAATGGAATATTCCAACGACCCATGCACTCATGCAAACATTGTTCACCCATTATCCCAACTCTGGGAGACCTACAACCCCCCTTCTCCACTTCTATACATAGATAATCATTATACACCCACGTTCGCTTGATTACCTCCAATCAATACAGAGGTAGAGTAGGCTCGGGAGGGCGCTCTGTGACAACTGACTGCAAACACACACAACAGCAACCAAGTGCGGTTGTGTGTACGGCCGTGAACCATTGAGTGCCAAAAATGGAGAATTGCAAGCGTGTATCCGATGGTTTAATGGGATCTCGATCTTGTTTTTCCATGAAGTTCAAAGTTTTATTATTATTATTATTATTATTATTATTATTATTATTATTATTATTAATATTATTATTATTATTATTTATTATTATTAAATGATATTAAAATAATAGACAGACACACAGACAGCTAAACAATAAGACTTGCAGGCAAGCAGACATACAAACAGACGGACGTGTAGGTAGGCAGGCAGGCAGGTAGTTGCATGTCCTTCACAGGACGTTGCAGTAAACCCCAGCATTTTCGCTGTTCGTGATTCCTGGGAAAATTTTACGTTCAGTAGTTTGCCATTGGTTTCTGACCGACCGGCATCTATACCTTTTTTCGAAATAAACCAGCACTGCTGTGTTTCGAACCCGGGTATACGGGCTCACAAAGCGCGTTCGCATAGGTAATTAGGCAGGTAGGTATTAGGTAGGTGGGTAGTGGGTTGGTAGGTAGGTAGGTAGGTAGGTAGGTAGGTAGGTAGGTAAACAGTTAGGGACACTTCTCTACTCTCTCTCTCTCTCTCTCGCTCTCTCTCTCTCTTTTTTCTCTCTTTACTCTCTCTCTTTCTCTTCTCTATATCTCTCTTTTCTCTATCTTCTCCCCCTTCTCTCTCTTCTCTCTCTTCTCTCTCTCTCCTCTCTCTCTCTCTTCTCTCTTCTCGCTCTCTTATCTCTCTCTATTCTCTCACTCTTCTCTCTCTCTCTTTCTTCTCTCTCTTACTATCTGTCTCTTCTCTCTCTTGTCTCTCTCTCTTTCTCTTGTCTCTCTCTTTTCTCTCTCTTCTCTATATTTCTCGTCTCTCTCTCTCTCTCTCTCTCCTCTCTCTCTCTCTTCTCTCTTTTCTCTCTCTTCTCTCACTTCTCTCTCTCTTCTCTCTCTCTCTTCTCTCTCTCTTCTCACTCTCTTCTCTCTCTTTCTCTTTCTTCTATTTTTCGCTTCTATCTTTCTTCTCTCTCTTCTTTCTCCTCTCTCTCTCTCTCTCTCTCTCTGCGTGCGTGTGTGCGTGCGTGCGTGCCTATAGCGAATTAATAATGAGAGAGATCGAAGTTAGACCAGGAATACCAGTAGGAGATTATAACATCAGCAATCTGCGTCATGCAAACAACAGCGTATAGATATGTGAAAACGAAGAAGATGTACGATAGCTGTTGAACATATCAGTATCAAAGAGTGTGATAAAAGGATTTTGCTTGAATATCAAGAAAACAGAAACATTGATCATATCAAAGAAAACGATAACACCAAAATATGATGTTTTAATAGAAGGAAAAAATATTGACTGTGTCGACTATGCTTAAGTTCAAAGCGGGCGAGCAAAGTTTTTAATGTTCTGTTATTACGTAATAAGAGAAGCTCTGAGAAATATCGCGACGACCGGAAAGATCAACGGTAGAAGAGGCAGTGGCAGACCCAGACGACTGATGCTCAGTTACATAAACGTAGATGGACATTAATACAATTGATCCAGAACACAAAAGACCGATATCTGTGGACCTATTTGACAGCCTGAGATATATGGCAATGCATATTATTATTATTATTATTATTATTATTATTATTATTATTATTATTATTATTATTACTATTACTATCATTGTTATTATTATATGTATTATTATTATTATTATTATTGTATTAATATGTGTATTATTATTATTATTTGTATTATTATTATTATTATTTTATTTGTATTCAGTCATCATCATGCGCCATACCGATAAGAGTGGGTCGTTTTGTTTCTGTGTTGACTCGCACAAATTTAACGACATTCACAAATGTTTTTCTCATACTATCTCGCCATCCCACACGATCACCAGAGTCGTGGATCAACTCAATGTTCTTGTCTTGACCATGCCACGTGGCCAGGCAATCCAGATATTTACTTCTCTGTCCTTGTTCTCTTCCCCTCAATCTTTCCAGTTGTCATCAAGTTCTCCAATTTATTTCTTTTCATAACGTGACCAAAATATTTTGACTGTCTGCGTCTAATTTCTCTAATCGGTTAACGGTTTTCATGTTATATTATTTTTGCTATTATTCATCTCATCTCATCTTGTTAATCTTGTACCTTGCGGTGTCGAGGTGAAGCATAAACAGCGGGAGAGTGCCCGTTTATGAGCTTCATGTACCCAGATTCCCGAGGAGTCTATCATTCCCTCTGTCCATCGTTTAGATAATGTTATTATTATTATTATTATTATTATTATTATTATTATTATTATTATTATTATTATTATCCCTCTGTAGTTTCTGCACATTACAGTGCTAGAGGGTTGCGCGTACCAATTACCCCAAGAATTATGTCAACGGTAGCGCAGCTACTGGTAGGGTCTTCCATGTCGGACAGGTCAAAGGGTAGGTACCAGATGAAGAGAGACACACAAATGGTACTTTGCAGATAGACTGGGGACAGTCAAAGGCTGGGAAACCAAACTCGAGAAAATGGTTATTGGAAGTCGGGTGAGCTGATCCACACACTCGATGAAAGAGTGCAATCCAATTCGCTTTATGATGTTATCGTCATAATCATCGTCATCATCATTATCATTACCATAATTATCATCATCAGCATCATCATCATTATTATTATTATCATTGACGTTGAAAGGATTATCATTCTGATTACAGCTAAGGGTCAACCCAGGCAGATAAAATTAATATGGGTCGCTTTTAAAAACTGCCGGACCTTTAAAAGACAACGAGGAAGGGAATTAGTCACTTCACTTCATAATAACGTTATCTTTAATATGTTAATCGTATGTTGTCTGAAATACTTAACACACATTCACACCGATACTCTTCAATTGTGGAGCGTTTGGTATCCCAACGGTAATCACAGAATCACTATAGTATTTCTCTCTGCATAGGATTGGTTTGAACCAGCTAATTGTTGATGTCACTGCATAGTTGGTCAATATTTTATGGTTCGTCGTATTAAATATATGAAACGCCTTTATTTTGTTAACTTTATAGCCGCAATTTAGCAAATATTGAGAGATGGCCGAGCTCTGGATGTTCTAGCATGTGCACCGCACAGAAAGACTAATTGTCTCAAACATTGCCAAGCAATTGCCATTTCCGTGTATTATTTATCCACCCAGCGTGCATCAATCCACCCACCACTCACCCACGCACTATCCACCCGTGTATTTATCAAACAAAAATTTTAATTCCTCCAGTATTTCCTAATCCAATTTACTAGAAATTCGTGTCTCTCCAACATTTAGTTCAGACTTCATTTCGTGATTGCTTCCCCTTGCTCTCCAACAGACGGCGCTGTGGATTCTTACCGGAAACAGAATTTCCAGTGGTTAATCGATTTCTTTCTTAGTCTGAAATCTTCAACTGAATCTTTCTCTCTATTTATTTCCGTCTTTCTTACATACGGTTCTATCAATTTATGTATGAGATGCGGCATTCTAAAGGAGTCGTCTCTTGATGCAGAGATAGGCAGGCGAGTGTGTGACAATAAGTGATGTAGAAGACGTTTACTAATTACTGCGATTATTGCATGCATTAACGCAGAGGTTGAATATGAGTGAGAGGGAGGTTGAAGACGAAACAAGTTAATGGATATATAAAATGTCTTGCTTGGTTTAGCGGTTGTAGACATTTTTTTTTCTGTAAATGAAATGCTGAGTACATAAGTCACTATCATTGAATGTAAGAAAGAGAGTGCTGAAGTGCTATATCGCATCTGTTTTGCTGTATAGCAGGGAATCTTGGAATCTAAATGAACAAATAAGGAAGAAATTGGAAGCAACAGATGTGGATCCTCAGCCGAATGTTGCGAATTTCTTGGACTGCCAAGGTAACTAACGAAGATTGCCTGAAAGAGGCTAATGAAATAAGAACAGTATATTCAACAATAAGAACGAGACAAACAGCTTTCTTTGGTCATGTGAAGAGAAGAGGCTCATTGGAGAACATCGTGACTACTGGAAAGATCAAGGGACAGAGAGGCAGAGGCAGACAACGAGGAATGATGCTGGACGGATTGAGACGGTGGCATGGAGGATTATCATCAGAAGAGTTGATTCAGAACACCACAGACCGAGATCTGTGGATAGCCATGAACGCCATCACTAGCTGGTATAGTGCTTGATGATGATGATACATGTAACCACTAAAAAAAATTGTTTGCATATCCTTTACCGGACATTGCTGTCATCATCAGCATCTTTCAGCTGATTGTTGATTTCTTGGCAAGATTACGCTCCGTAGTTTGCCATTGCTTTCTGAGCGGCCGGCTCACATACCCTGTAAGTTACCGACGCGATTCGAACCACTGCTGATTCTCGCCGTCGTCACGTTACCTACGAGAGTATACGAGAATACGGAGAAAAGTCGCTAACATCTATGCCAGGAAGCCGGCTATGTAACCACTAGCACAGTTGAAATAGGTTGAGTTGAGTCAAGAACCTACATTATACAGAGTGTATTTTTAATGACTGTGCAGTGTTTGAAAATATTGCCGGTCCAAGTTTTGTATTTACCGTTCATGTAGCATGAACTTTATAGTGGGTGAATACAAAACTTGGACCGGCAATATTTTCAAACACTGCACAGTCATTAAAAATACACCCTATAGTAATCGGAACATTCTTATATGTGCTTGGTCCTCACCTTCAATCTTTGGCCGGGTGCGGGTATCCCCTATCAAATGAGAAGTAAGGTGACTCCATTCCTCTCTTGGTGCCAAAGCTGTGACGAATGGGAATTTAACGCTTCCTTAATGTTCTCACCAAATACACAGGTAATTAATGTTCGTAGTTTATTAGTATATATCTAGAAGGTAGGACAAAGATTGATATTCCCGCATACCACGTTCGAAGCACAGCTGTGAACGATTTGGAAGCAGACCAACTTGCGCTAGTTTGTATACATTGGTATGAGTGCCGGTCGTTCAGAAAGCAATGACAATGACTACTGAAAGTAAACTTACCTAGAAAATCCCACACAGCCAATAGATGCTGTATTTTTCTTTCGCTCTCTTTGAATGCTAGCGTAGTCTATGCTGGACTGATTTTTACCTGTGGGATGTTGCTGCATGTCCTTTAAAGGACGTGGCAGTCAACCCCAGCATTTTTTGTCTGTTCGTGATTCCTGGGCAAGTTTACGTTCAGTAGTTTACCACTGCTTTCTGAACGACCGGTGCCCATACCATTTCATAAAAAACCAACATAGCTGTGTCTCGAACGCGGGTATACGGGATTATTAACTGCGTCTTTATCTCCTTCGCCACGGAGCCGAGCTTTCCCTATTACCAGTGTCCATGGCCATCAGGCAAACCTACTCCGACTACCGATGTACTTGTAATTTAAATCCCCAATTCAAAGACGAGAAGTCAAAAGAGTTGAACTCGCTACCTCGCCATCAGCACACCAGAACTTTTAAAAATGAGCGCTGTTATCCATTTGGCCATGCTATCATACAAGTCCTGGGGTTGAATGTGACATCCTGTAAAGAACATGAACCTAACTGTAACATATACCCAGTCGTCATCAGAACGCTTTCAACTTCGCTGGCGCGCTTGTCATTTTATTATACCGGGTGTTTGTAAAGTCTCACAACACTTTGTATGTAGAACAAATCTGAAAAATTAAGTGCATGGCGTCATCAAAATGTGCTAATAAATTCATTAAATTAGTTAGAATAGTCACTGCTATGCTCTAACGCTGTTTTGAGGAAGCTGGAAAGTACCAATGATGTATGCATTATAAATGATTCAACAAATTTCTAACCGTAATGCAATGAGGAAGTTGTTAATCAGGAAATATTGCTATAAATCTTTGAACAACCACCCGTCTGTATCAACCACTAATTCGATTTGTTCAACCCTAAACAATTCGTTCTTCCGTTGATAATATCATTCTGTTTGGAATGCAAACAATTACTCCAGCAGACGATAGCCATTCACTGCGTATTACTTCACGATGGAATGTCGAGCACATTTTTATGGCATCATGTACTTAATTTTTCAGAATTGTTCTACATACCAAATATAGTGAGATTTACAAACACCTTGTATAAGATATTTTTAATATTCTGAAATGGAACTTTTACGTTGACATTTTCGCGCAACTTTTCGCGTGGCCGATTGTACACTCGCAAGTTTGTGTGTCGCCTATTGTACACTCGCAAGTTTGTGTGTCGCCTATTGTACACTCGCAACGTTTTGCCCATTGTACACACGCAGCTATTTGATCCCCCAATAGTAAGTACACACGCAACTTTTCGCGTCGCTGATTGTACATAAGTAAGTTTTTGAGTTCCCAAAGTGCAAAAGGACATTTTTTGCGTCGCCGATTGTACACACGCAACTTTTTGAGTCGCCAATTGTACACACGCACATTTCTGCATCGCCGATTGTAGACTTAATCTCTGCCACACATCTTCCACATCATATTGTGATTGCTTCCAAATATTTAATTCAATGTATTGACGTGTTATAAAAGTAACAATAAGTTATTATAGCAAAGTGTTACTTTCAGAACGAGAAGTGGGCGCTTCCCATTAATCATGATGGAGATAAACAATACTTCATCTCAGGGGAGACCTGAACTCAGACAATAAATCGATTCTCATTTCGTGATACCCCGTCACCGAGACGGACAATGTGAGAGGGCATTTCTGACCCCCAAGACACCGTCTATGGAAAGAAAAGCGCCCGAAAAGCAGATAGGTTCTTGCGTTGATCCCCTGTGGGATACGCCTTTTACAGATGGTGTGTCCACCAGCATCCGCCGCTGCTCCCAAGGTTCGGAAGGGACTGCCAGTCGAAAGAGCACGCCCCTGACGCCTCAAGAGTTTGAGCTGTTGTCCAATTCAAATCCGTTCAAGCAGGATATTGCGGAGAAGTACGGTTTGGCATATCCCGCAATTACCACGAGATCACGGAGTCGAGATGTCTTGCAGAAAGCACGAGAAGTGTACGAGGTTGGAGATCTTGTGAGTGCCGGGGATATTGTGGGAATCCGAAAGTGCGATGTTAGAGATTTTATCGATTCGGGAGAAGAAGATGACTATAGGAAAACCACAAGAGAAGAGACGCAAAGTGTGTTTGTGGCATTGAGTCAGTTCTTGCTCAGAAATCGTCAGTCTATTGATGAAAGCATCCAGAAATTGGACAATACCGATGAGTTTATTTCTAGACCTTGTGAGAGATCGGAGGAGTCCTCGATAGACAATGGTGGGGTCTGGGAATTTGGCGATAAGAGTAACACTACAAGTAAAGTAGTGCCTCCGAAAGTACATGGTACATCAGGAGGAATAGATGAAAAACGTAGTTTAGATCTGGCAGAGACGCAAACAGTACACCTTGATGCTGACAAGACTCACCCCATCCAGGAAAGATCCCCAGATATATTCCCACAAGCAATCCGAAGTTCTCCGAAGTTCGATAAATGTGATCTTCAATGCAAGAATGTCACGGCTTCCAAGACTCCCCTCAGTTCCTCATCGTCTTGGTCCAAAGGAGGACAAAGCGCTGTTAACCTGTACGACTCCAGTGAAGACACGGACCCATTTGCGGCTATCAGAAATATGGACATGTTACGGAAACAGTCTGTATCACTTTCAGAAGATGATATGCAACAGTGGTTCACAGGTAGTTCTCAGATCTCCCCTCACAGCTTTGATATTGCAGAATTGTCCGCTTCACTCAGCAGAGAGTCATGTAAGAGTGTGAATTCTAGCTGTGACCCTTTTATAGAAGTCACGGAGGCAGGAGGAAAGATCCAATCAGTATCCCAGGAACAGCAATCTCCTGACAAGCAACAATTGTCTGAGCTTAAGACCAGCAGTGTTGGAACTTTATTGAATTTTGAAGATAGTTTCGCAGATTTTCTGTCTCTGTCTAATGATTCTGCTTTTAGATACGAGTCTATAGATAAAGATGAACGCGTTGGTCCCGACAGAGAGGCAGGTAAATCTTTAGAGGTGTTTACTTCTGCTAGAGAAATACACGATATTTTCGACGAGGCATTTGCAACACACACAGAGGAAGAAGTAGTATCTAAGGACACTTCTGCTGCCATTTCTCCTGAGTTTTATCAATCTGTTCGTGTACAGAAAGTTGACAGCGAAGAAGTGGATGCCTTGAACAAAAGCTTCACATCTCCTTTCCAAGAGCTGCAGCACGAGCCTAGAGTACCTGTCAAAGACGCCCAAGTGAACAGTGTTAGTGAGAATCTGCCTTCTGAAATACAACATGGGACAGCAAAGAATGAGATGGATGTATTTAGCTCGTCGTTCTATGCTGCTTTTAGCACCACTGTTTCATCTTTAGAAGATATGGAAGATGCAGGACCCGCTTCAGACTCAGGTGAAAAGATAATCACGCCTATAACCGACGAAGATAAATGTGAGGAACGAAAATCAAGTGGCACCGGAGACAATGACAACGACAGCGTCTTTGGGTCTGAAGCAAATGAAAATAGAGACGGAAGCTTGGAAGTGAAAGATGCTGATACCTGGGATGTATTTTTTATACCGGGCATTGAAGCATCGGATTTAGAAATCAACTCACTGTCCGAATGTGACGACCCTGCTCGCTGTATCTCCAAAGACATATTGCTGCAAAAGAAGTTTAAGGTCTCTGATGATAGCGCAGAGTCGTCTCGGGGAAGTGTGTCTAGGGAATCAATGAAGGTGAATCTCTCCCAGGACAGTTCCATTTTAGACCAGCTAGAAGATCTGCCCATGTCTGCATCTGCCGGTCAACAGCAGTCGGAAACCGGCTTGCACCGCCACTTCGATCTGGTAACCCAGTTAGACCCTCTAACCGAGTGCACGTCGACTGACTCCGTCATGGTTCATTGCTCAAGCGATAGTCTTCATGCTTTGTCCAACACACAGTCAGAGAGTTCCATGGCTCGACCAGGGAATCCCCGTACACAACCGCCACACAGCGACTCAACAACACTCGCTACAGAAAAACAGACTCGACGCAGTTCATTACCAGTGATGGCAAAGGTAAACCCAGGGATTAGAGAACCCGTGTTATCAGCATCCCAGTCTGTTGATATTGAAGAAGATCGACCAAGAAGATCTTCTCTTCCTTCGGGAGTTGCCAAAGACAAAGACGGCCGCATTTCTAAAGATGATGATACAAAAGAAAGCACTAAACGCAAAACATCGGACCTCTTTAACAGAAATAACCAGAATAAGCCACCTTATGATAATGAGATGGTTTCAAAGGCAAGGGCCCTCAAGGAATCAGACAAACATGTCAAGAAGACTGATCACTTCGCTCATCTTTCGCATGCTTTTCCGGCATCAGTTAGTAAACTAGTGAATGCCATTAGCGAGCAGGTGTTTCATGCAACTGTTTCTTCCTTTGCTAATGCTTCACCTGCAGCTCCTCGTATAACTGAAACATCCATGGTAGCTACTGATGCAAAGGAAGATCAAGAAGCATCCGTTTCAAAAGCTAACCTCGCAGATACTGATAACGAACGGGCTGAATCCCCCACGTTTACAGAATTCATACGAAGCCGACTACAAAAGCCGCTGAAGGCAATATCAATGTTCGCACCAAAGACGTCTGAGTTGACAGACAAGAAGCCCAGGCCGATCCCCACTGAAGCACCGTTTGTGGGTGGTCAACAGAGTGCTGCTCCAGTTGTGACACAGCCTGGTAGTTGTGTAGTCAACACCGAACAGCAGCTGCAACCAAAGCGAGCAGACGAAACGAGTGCTTCTTTCAGAGACAGGCTACTTCACATGCGTTTGTCAAAGGCAGAATCCCCAGAACAGCCGGAACGTTCTGGATTCCTGGAGAATAATTCCAAAGTTGGTCAAATTGTTAATATTAAAATTCCTCCCGATCTTGTCCCTTACGAAGAGACGTATACAGAATCCTTGCAGTCTCTTCCAGAAGCTAGCTGTGATAGTCTTACCTTGGCTTCCGAAACTGATCCGAACAACGCAGCCAAGCAAGAGGATTTCTCTGAACTTGTGGAGAAAGTCGATGGCTTGCCTATTGAGGTAAATGTCGATATCTGCAGAAAATCACACGAAGTCGGCATCATAAACTCTAAAACACGGGGTGCTGTGGTAGAAAAACGTGAGTCTGATGCTCCAGAGAAAGAAGAATCAACAGAAGAGGCTGGTGGTGATTTAGAGTTAATGGATGTGAACAAGGCCATGACACCAGAAGGAGGGTTTAGCGCGAGCAGTAGCACTGATAGCGATGGTGGCGACATCGATGCTATTGTCCAGGAATTTAAACAAGAGACTAGCGATAGCGATGAAGCCGACATCGACCATATTGTTATGGAGTTCAAAAAGGACAACCCGGCAGACGACAACAGCAGCCTGGGAGGATCAGAAGACGGTACTCGTCGAAGCACTGCATTTAATAAGTTCAGCCGGGTGCTGAATAAGGTGCAGTCTGTAACCAAATACATGTCCAAGAAAAAGGGTGATCAGAGCATCAAAGACCACGACGAGAAACACAGACCATCAATATTCTCTCTCCATAGAAGACATACAGAAAGCTACTCTTGCGACGAAGGAATTGAAGACACGTCTCCTCAACCACAAGGAGATAAGGATGAAAATGAGGATGCCTTGGAGCTGCTTAGTAAAGCAGCAGATGTGTTTAAGGCACAAACCATCAAGAAACCGCGTGTGACCCCTGGCAGTTCATGGCGCTCGAAGACTATCCACACTGAAAACGTGGTAATCGATGATGAAAATGAGTACGATATAGTTTCCAGAGCCGCGATACTCTTCAAAGGTTTCAAATGTAAGAAGCCGGGCGATATCGATTCTAGTTTATCCAGATCAGAGGGTGAAAAGTCAACAGTGGGAATAACAGAAGATGGCAAAAGTATCGATTTGTCTCAATTACAGATGTTTGCAATGTCGAATGTTGATGCCGAATCAAAGACAAACGATCGAATTTCTATGACGAAGCTAGACGATTTAGAAAATATTGATTTTCAGGAAAGCCAAGTCAGAAATATGACTTTAGAGTTGGATCATGGGGATACGAATGGTGTTGTTCACGAGCTGCTTCGGCCTTCTACGGGATTTGACACAATGGAGGCTGCAGATATCACTGATAGCTTAACTAGGGGCGAAGATCATGCCGACAGCGACCACAGCAAACTGGATGACTCCGGGTTCGAATCTATCAACAGACATGTAGGCGAACCGCTGGTTCTGTCAGACGCGGCGGAGTCCCCTTTTGGTGACCTGACAGAGGAAATTACGGAAGCTGGCGATGGACATGAGGAGTCTTTACTGGTGCCGGTCACTCTGATCATGGACCGCGAAGTGGAGCAGCCATTCGTGGATAGAGAGACACAGTTAGGGCCTTTCGACACACCACTTGAATTGGGGGTTTCACAGAAAACTGTAGCAGATACCACCCATCCTGTTGACAGATCCCAGCAGAAATCTACTCTCCATTCCGATGACATATCCGAGCAGAAATATATTCTCCATTCAGATGACAGATCCGAGCAGAAATCTACTCTCCATTCCGATTACATATCCGAGCAGAAATCTACTCTTCATTCAGATGACAATTCCGAGCAAAAATCTACTCTCCATTCAGATGACAGATCCGAGCAGAAATCTACTCTCCATTCCGATGACAGATCCGAGCAGAAATCTACTCTCCATTCCGATGACAGATCCGAGCAGAAATTTACTCTTCATTCCGATGACACATCCGAGGAAATATCTACTCTTTATTCTGGTGACAGATCCGAACAGAAGACAATTGACAACAAAGATAATAAAATTGACGCTATTAAGGACGATACAACTAACGCGTCAGAGACTTGCACGAAAAAGGTTAAAGATAATATTATTGAGGAAATGAAAGGAGACACACAAAATCAATCTAATATTCACGAGGGCATGACTATTGATAATAAAATTGATGAAAATACAAGAAGCAGAAAATCAGAATCTCACACAGATAGCATCAGTGATAGTAAAATTGTTGAAACTAAAGAAGACAAAACGTATCAACCAGACACGGGCTCAAACAAGGTTATGGAAATGGCGCTGAATCCGATACTTTCCAATAAAGAAACTGGAACTGAAGTAACCGCTGTATTCACCCCAGAAAGTTGTGCATCTGACACAACGGCTGAGTCTGCATCTCCTCCAGCATCCGCTAACTTAAACGAGCATACTTGCGACCTTATTCTGAGCACTGGGTACGATGAGACTAAAGCAGTCAGAAAAGCTGATACCGAAGCCAACGGGGGAAGTGAATGCGTGGAGATCAAAAGCAGCAGTAGCCAAAGGGAAAAGACCAATGGAAAACTGGCGGAGATCGCTAAAGAAATTTCAGCATTGGAAGCGGCTGGTTTACAGCAAGCAACAGGCAGGTCTTCGGTGGAGACTTTAGAGCTGCGAGCACCAGAATACCAACGATTGTCTTCGGAATCATCCGAAGCCCCAGATGCGTATAGTTTGACCGTTAATGTGCCGGAATCGCCAGACAATATGAAAAATTTAGACGATGCTGGCTCGTTTTCCCTTTGCTGCGGGGGAAATTTCAAAATCAACCTGAACTGTACAGCTATGGTGAAGAAACCGGAGAGGCGTCCGTCATCAGTTGTCATCAAGGATAAAAGATGTGCGATGACAGAGGAGGAGAAAATGTTTCCATTGAAAGTTAGTTCAAGTTATCAAGATGGACTTGACTCTGCTACTGAAAGAGCAGACACACAAGTTCGTTATGAAGATCCCATTAAAGAGAGAGCGCAAGTTAAAATGATTCAGGACCTCAAAGTAAATGAACACGAGAGAAACAGAAATTTTGCAGGTAGTCGTGAGGAATTGCTTGAAGAGGCATCCCTCAAACAAGCCTCAACTGAAGAACCGAAATCAGAGCCTCAGAAGATCATGGAACAAGAGGAAAAAGATCTAACGCAGGACCTCAAGGAACAGGCTAATGATGCTGGTCAAGTGGCCAAGGAAAGAGAGGAAGAGGTTGATGATTCTGAGCGAGAGAAAAGGATCGTCAAGAGGAAGTCAATGATTGAGGAGACAGGCGCAGATAAAAAGGCAATGAATATTTATGAATCAGTTCTGGGCGAGCTTATGCAGAAACAAACTAAAGGAGATCCTGCAAAGAAGGAACCAGAACCACCCACAGATGTGAAAACAGCAGTACAGTCCAAACGTTTTGCGAGAGTTATCTCTGATTCAGACTTCTATGAAAACTTCGGGGAGAACGCTGAGATCGTGCAGAAAGACAAACACGAAGAGATGTCGCAAGCCGACAACACGAACATATGTGATGTAGAACCCAGCATTGAGAAACCTGCAGAGCAGGTTCTCTATTCTGAGAAATCTGTTATAGAGGCACATCCTAGGTCGCGACCAGCTTCGAATATCAGTATGCAGCAAAGTATTGACATGTACGACAATGTTATGTTCCCCGAAAGTGCGCCACCGCTGCCGAAGAGAAGTCCCAGACAGAGCAGCACCGGGCATCGTTCTGAAGACAGGAGCAATCCCCGCTATGCTCCTGACGGAACTAGGTCTAGCTTCTCCAGTGTTGTGTCAGACGGTGCGGCCGAGGTCTATAACCAAGCACGGAGGCATCATGCAAGAACTAAATGGGTTAGTTCAACGCCTCACCTCTCAGCAACAGAGAGGCCAGATCAAACCCCATCCAGTCGAACCAGCTCGTATCCATACCTCCCAGGCTCAGAAGCAGATATTTCTAGCCAGTATCCTAGTTCCAAAGGAGTGTCGGCCTCAAGTCTTCAATCAGACTCCATTTGTTGGGGTAACTACGCTAGAATCGAAGACGTTCAGGAGAAGAGATCCTATGACTCTGAAAGCTCCTCTGGACTAGTTATCCCGGGTGTTGGAAGGGAGTCGACGCTAAGCGATATCTCCGGAGCCTATATTTTCGGCGAGTATGCGACTGTGAAAGATGATGTCAGCAGAGCCAAGCTTCTACAATCTGCTGATGGGAACAATCAAAGGAACGACGGGTTCCAGTTCAGGCATTTCCCAGCTGCCTTGGACGATCCGCATTACCAGAACGTGAGAGTCATTACCGCCCAGCCGTCGGGTACCCGATACAGGGTTATCCCTTCGCAACTGGACGTGCAGGAAGACATGGCTCCTGGATTTGAGAACTATGCCACTATTGGTCAGCCAATGCAATCAAAGTATGTTCAATTCTCGGCGCCTACCACCCCAGTCGGGGTTATCAAAGTCCACTGTGCTTCTCAAACAAGTTCGGAGTCGCTGGCTGGTCTTGTCAGAAACGATGCCTCGGATATTCTGGAAGGGCTTCCTGTGTTTGAGTACACCCTGGGTGCCACTCAGAGCACCAACAGTCTTCTCTCAGATACCACAGACAGCTCGCCTGTTAGACGCTATTCTGACAACAGACAGCCAGATCTAACCAGACAAACAGCATCATTGGACAGGCGTAAGTTTCACAAAGACCTACCCAAGAAGAAGGGAACTAAAGTGACCTTCTCCCGCGACGAAGTCCTAACTGAGGTCATTGACGGAATCAAGAAATCAGAAGGGGCGGAGTCAAATGGGCGTGGCTTGAGAAGCATGGCCACCTCCACATTGTCTTCATTAGGGGGAGGAGTTAGAGAATTCGCCAGGATCTTCCACGTCCCATTCCAGTGTTGCCGCAGTGGACGCCGAGGGAAGCCCAAGGTAAGACAATGTCTGTCTTGTTTTGTTTGTTTATGCCCTGTGCAGAACGTTGCTCTCATGACAACCCGCCGAGAAGACTCTTGATCTTTTTCCAGTTCCCTTGCTACATGCATGCTTATGCCAAAGGTATCTATGATGTCCCGTGAGCAGCTTCGTTCTGGTCGACTGCAGCCTCGTCTTCTAGGAATGATGCCTTCCATTACGGTTCTTTCCAAACCATTGTGAGGTTTAACAGGTTCAGTGGCAAAACAAGAAGTAGGTTTGGACCAAAGTGAAAGAAGGTTTGGACGAAACAAAAAGTAGGTTTGGATATAAGCCCATGGCAGAAACGGGAAGTAGCTTGAAACGGTTAATCATCCCATAGCCATTAATCAGTTAATATGACCAAAGTAATTCAGTGTCCGTGACATGATGCTATTTATGATCCAGTTGTAGCTGCTGCTCAGATCTTGTAGAGTGTCGGCAGGTCGTTCTTCTTGATCAACGATATTATCAGAACTTTTCTGTCACGTTTAAGCTCAAAAACTCTGAGATTTTCTTCAGAGAGTGTGGTATAGTCCATGCCACCCGAATGTTATCACAGCAAAGATATATGTTCTCACAATGTATTTGTGACATGTTCCATGACTCCCGTATATTACCACAGCTATGATATATGTTCTCACAATGTGTTTGTTCGTCTGTGGTTGTGCAATGGTCCATGACTCCCGAATGTTACCACAGCTAAGATATAAGTTCTAACAATGTGTTTTTTCGCCTGTGGTTGTGCCATGGTCCATGACTCCCGTATGTTACCACAGCTATGATATATGTTCTAACAATGTATTTGTTCGTCTGGGGTTGTGCCATGGTCCATGACTCCCGTATGTTACCACAGCAATGATATATGTTCTCACAATGTATTTGTGCCATGGTCCATGACTCCCGTATGTTACCACAGCTATGATATATGATCTCACAATGTATTTGTGCCATGGTCCATGACTCCCGTACGTTACCACAGCTAAGATATATGTTCTAACAATGTATTTCTGACATGGTCCAATATTCCCATATGTTACCAAAGCTAAGATATATGTTCTAACAATGTGTTTGTTCGCCTGTGGTTGTGCCATGGTCCATGACTCCCGTATGTTACCATAGCTAAGATATATGTTCTAACAATGTATTTCTGACATGGACCATTATTCCCGTATGTTACCACAGCTAAGATATAAGTTCTAACAATGTGTTTTTTCGCCTGTGGTTGTGCCATGGTCCATGACTCCCGTATGTTACCACAGCTAAGATATATGTTCTAACTATGTATTTCTGATATGGTCCATAATTCCCGTACGTTATCACAGCTATGATATATGTTCTCACCAATGTGTTTGTTCGTCTGTGGTTGTGCCATGGTCCGTGACTTCCATATGTTACCAAAGCCAAGATATATGTTCTAACAATGTGTTTGCTCGTCTGTGGTTGTGCCATGGTCCATGACTCCCGTATGTTACCACAGCTAAGATATATGTTCTAACAATGTATTTCTGACATGGTCTATTATTCCCATATGTTACCACAGCTAAGATATATGTTCTAACAATGTATTTATGACATGGTCCAATATTCCCATATGTTACCACAGCTAAGATGTATGTTCTAACAATGTGTTTGTCGTCTGTGGTTGTGAATTGGTCCATGACTCCCGTATGTTACCACAGTGAAGATATATGTTCTAACAATGTATTTCTGACATGGTCCATTATTCCCGTATGTTACCACGGCTAAGATATAAGTTCTAACGATGTGTTTTTTCGCCTGTGGTTGTGCCATGGTACATGACTCCCGTATGTTACCACAGCTATGATATATGTTCTCACAATGTGTTTGTTCGTATGGGGTTGTGCCATGGTCCATGACTCCCGTATGGTACCACAGCGAAGATATATGTTCTAACAATGTATTTCTGACATGGTCCATGACTGCCGTATGTTATCACAGCTAAAATATATGTCCTAACAATGTATTTCTGACATGGTCCATGACTCCCGTATGTTACCACAGCTAAGATATATGTTCTAACAATGTATTTCTGACGTGGTCCATTATTCCCGTATCTTATCACAGCTATGATATATGTTCTCACAATGTGTTTGTTCGTCTGTGGTTGTGCCATGGTCCTTGACTTCCGTATGTTACCACAGCTAAGATATATGTTCTAACAATGTATTTCTGACATGGTCCAATATTCCCATATATTACCACAGCTAAGATATATGTTCTAACAATGTGTTTGTTCACCTCTGGTTGTGCCATGGTCCATGACTCCCGTATGTTACCACAGCTAAGATATATGTTCTAACAATGTATTTCTGACATGGTCCATTATTCCCGTATTTTACCACAGCTAAGATATAAGTTCTAACAATGTGTTTTTTCGTCTGTGGTTGTGCCATGGTCCATGACTCCCGTATGTTACCACAGCTATGATATATGTTCTCACAATGTGTTTGTTCGTCTCGGGTTGTGCCATGGTCCATGACTCCCGTATGTTACCACAGCTATGATATATGTTCTCACAATTTGTTTGTTCGTATGGGGGTTGTGCCATGGTCCATGACTCCCGTATGTTACCACAGCTATGATATATGTTTTCACAATGTGTTTGTTCGTCTCGGGTTATGCCACGGTCCTTGACTCCCGTATGTTACCACAACTAAGATATAAGTTCTAACAATGCGGTTGATCGTCTGTGGTTGTGCCATGGTCCATGACTCCCGTATGTTACCACAGCTAATATATATGTTCTAACAATGTATTTCTGACATGGTCCATTATTCCCGTACATTATCACAGCTATGATATATGTTCTCACCAATGTGTTTGTTCGACTGTGGTTGTGCCATGGTCCGTGACATCCGTATGTTACCACAGCCAAGATATATGTTCTAACAATGTGTTTGCTCGTCTTTGGTTGTGCCATGGTCCATGACTCCCATATGTTACCACAGCTAAGATATATGTTATAACAATGTATTTCTGACATGGTCTATTATTCCCGTATGTTACCACAGCAAAGATATATGTTCTAACAATGTATTTCTGACATGGTCCAATATTCTCATATGTTACCACAGCTAAGATGTATGTTCTAACAACGTGTTTGTTCGTCTGTGGTTGTGCCATGGTCCATGACTCCCGTATGTTGCCACAGCTAAGATATATGTTCTAACAATGTATTTCTGACATGGTCCATTATTCCCGTATGTTACCACAGCTAAGATATAAGTTCTAACAATGTGTTTTTTCGCCAGTGGTTGTGCCATGGTCCATGACTCCCGTATGTTACCACAGCTAAGATATATGTTCTAACAATGTATTTCTGACATGGTCTATTATTCCCGTATGTTACCACAGCTAAGATATATGTTCTAACAATGTATTGATGACATGGTCCAATATTCCCATATGTTACCACAGCTAAGATGTATGTTCTAACATTGTGTTTGTTCGTCTGTGGTTGTGAATTGGTCCATGACTCCCGTATGTTACCACAGCTAAGATGTATGTTCTAACAATGTATTTCTGACATGGTCCATTATTCCCGTATGTTACCACGGCTAAGATATAAGTTCTAACGATGTGTTTTTTCGCCTGTGGTGTTGCCATGGTACATGACTCCCGTATGTTACCACAGCTAGGATATATGTTCTCACAATGTGTTTGTTCGTATGGGGTTGTGCCATGGTCCATGACTCCCGTATGGTACCACAGCTATGATATATGTTCTCACAATGTGTTTGTTCGTATGGGGTTGTGCCATGGTCTATGACTCCCGTATGGTACCACAGCGAAGATATATGTTCTAACAATGTATTTCTGACATGGTCCATGACTGCCGTATGTTATCACAGCTAAAATATATGTCCTAACAATGTATTTCTGACATGGTCCATGACTCCCGTATGTTACCACAGCTAAGATATATGTTCTAACAATGTATTTCTGACGTGGTCCATTATTCCCGTATCTTATCACAGCTATGATATATGTTCTCACAATGTGTTTGTTCGTCTGTGGTTGTGCCATGGTCCTTGACTTCCGTATGTTACCACAGCTAAGATATATGTTCTAACAATGTATTTCTGACATGGTCCAATATTCCCATATATTACCACAGCTAAGATATATGTTCTAACAATGTGTTTGTTCACCTCTGGTTGTGCCATGGTCCATGACTCCCGTATGTTACCACAGCTAAGATATATGTTCTAACAATGTATTTCTGACATGGTCCATTATTCCCGTATGTTACCACAGCTAAGATATAAGTTCCAACAATGTGTTTTTTCGTCTGTGGTTGTGCCATGGTCCATGACTCCCGTATGTTGCCACAGCTATGATATATGTTCTCACAATGTGTTTGTTCGTCTCGGGTTGTGCCATGGTCCATGATTCCCGTATGTTACCACAGCTATGATATATGTTCTCACAATTTGTTTGTTCGTATGGGGGTTGTGCCATGGTCCATGACTCCCGTATGTTACCACAGCTATGATATATGTTCTCACAATGTGTTTGTTCGTCTCGGGTTGTGCCACGGTCCTTGACTCCCGTATGTTACCACAACTAAGATATATGTTCTAACAATGCGGTTGATCGTCTGTGGTTGTACCATGGTCCATGACTCCCGTATGTTACCACAGCTAAGATATATGTTCTAACAATGTATTTCTGACATGGTCCATTATTCCCGTACATTATCACAGCTATGATATATGTTCTCACCAATGTGTTTGTTCGACTGTGGTTGTGCCATGGTCCGTGACTTCCGTATGTTACCACAGCCAAGATATATGTTCTAACAATGTGTTTGCTCGTCTTTGGTTGTGCCATGGTCCATGACTCCCATATGTTACCACAGCTAAAATATATGTTCTAACAATGTATTTCTGACATGGTCTATTATTCCCGTATGTTACCACAGCTAAGATATATGTTCTAACAATGTATTTCTGACATGGTCCAATATTCTCATATGTTACCACAGCTAAGATGTATGTTCTAACAACGTGTTTGTTCGTCTGTGGTTGTGCCATGGTCCATGACTCCCGTATGTTGCCACAGCTAAGATATATGTTCTAACAATGTATTTCTGACATGGTCCATTATTCCCGTATGTTACCACAGCTAAGATATAAGTTCTAACAATGTGTTTTTTCGCCTGTGGTTGTGCCATGGTACATGACTCCCGTATGTTACCACAGCTATGATATATGTTCTCACAATGTGTTTGTTCGTATGGGGTTGTGCCATGGTCCATGACTCCCGTATGGTACTACAGCTATGATATATGTTCTTACAATGTGTTTGTTCGTCTCGGGTTGTTCCACGGTCCATGACTCCCGTATGTAACCACAGCGAAGATATATGTTCTAACAATGTATTTCTGACATGGTCCATGAATGCCGTATGTTATTACAGCTAAAATATATGTCCTAACAATGTATTTCTGACATGGTCCATGACTCCCGTATGTTACCACAGCTAAGATATATGTTCTAACAATGTATTTCTGACGTGCTCCATTATTCCCTTATCTTATCACAGCTATGATATATGTTCTCACAATGTGTTTGTTCGTCTGTGGTTGTGCCATGGTCCTTGACTTCCGTATGTTACCACAGCTAAGATATATGTTCTAACAATGTATTTCTGACATGGTCCAATATTCCCATATATTACCACAGCTAAGATATATGTTCTAACAATGTGTTTGTTCACCTCTGGTTGTGCCATGGTCCATGACTCCCGTATGTTACCACAGCTAAGATATATGTTCTAACAATGTATTTCTGACATGGTCCATTATTCCCGTATGTTACCACAGCTAAGATATAAGTTCTAACAATGTGTTTTTTCGTCTGTGGTTGTGCCATGGTCCATGACTCCCGTATGTTACCACAGCTATGATATATGTTCTCACAATGTGTTTGTTCGTCTCGGGTTGTGCCATGGTCCATGACTCCCGTATGTTACCACAGCTATGATATATGTTCTCACAATTTGTTTGTTCGTATGGGGGTTGTGCCATGGTCCATGACTCCCGTATGTTACCACAGCTATGATATATGTTCTCACAATGTGTTTGTTCGTCTCGGGTTGTGCCACGGTCCTTGACTCCCGTATGTTACCACAACTAAGATATATGTTCTAACAATGCGGTTGATCGTCTGTGGTTGTGCCATGGTCCATGACTCCCGTATGTTACCACAGCTAAGATATATGTTCTAACAATGTATTTCTGACATGGTCCATTATTCCCGTACATTATCACAGCTATGATATATGTTCTCACCAATGTGTTTGTTCGACTGTGGTTGTGCCATGGTCCGTGACTTCCGTATGTTACCACAGCCAAGATATATGTTCTAACAATGTGTTTGCTCGTCTTTGGTTGTGCCATGCTCCATGACTCCCATATGTTACCACAGCTAAGATATATGTTCTAACAATGTATTTCTGACATGGTCTATTATTCCCGTATGTTACTACAGCTAAGATATATGTTCTAACAATGTATTTCTGACATGGTCCAATATTCTCATATGTTACCACAGCTAAGATGTATGTTCTAACAACGTGTTTGTTCATCTGTGGTTGTGCCATGGTCCATGACTCCCGTATGTTGCCACAGCTAAGATATATGTTCTAACAATGTATTTCTGACATGGTCCATTATTCCCGTATGTTACCACAGCTAAGATATAAGTTCTAACAATGTGTTTTTTCGCCTGTGGTTGTGTCATGGTACATGACTCCCGTATGTTACCACAGCTATGATATATGTTCTCACAATGTGTTTGTTCGTATGGGGTTGTGCCATGGTCCATGACTCCCGTATGGTACCACAGCTATGATATATGTTCTTACAATGTGTTTGTTTGTCTCGGGTTGTGCCACGGTCCATGACTCCCGTATGTAACCACAGCGAAGATATATGTTCTAACAATGTATTTCTGACATGGTCCATGACTGCCGTATGTTATCACAGCTATAATATATGTCCTAACAATGTATTTCTGACATGGTCCATGACTCCCGTATGTTACTACAGCTAAGATATATGTTCTAACAATGTATTTCTGACGTGGTCCATTATTCCCGTATCTTATCACAGCTATGATATATGTTCTCACAATGTGTTTGTTCGTCTGTGGTTGTGCCATGGTCCATGACTTCCGTATGTTACCACAGCTAAGATATATGTTCTAACAATGTATTTCTGACATTGTCCATGACTGCCGTATGTTATCACAGCTAAAATATATGTCCTAACAATGTATTTCTGACATGGTCCATGACTCCCGTATGTTACCACAGCTAAGATATATGTTCTAACAATGTATTTCTGACGTGGTCCATTATTCCCGTATGTTACCACAGCTAAGATATAATTTCTAACAATGTGTTTTTTCGTCTGTGGTTGTGCCATGGTCCATGACTCCCGTATGTTACCACAGCTATGATATATGTTCTCACAATGTGATTGTTCGTCTCGGGTTGTGCCACGGTCCTTGACTCCCGTATGTTACCACAACTAAGATATAAGTTCTAACAATGCGGTTGATCGTCTGTGGTTGTGTCATGGTCCATAACTCCCGTATGTTACCACAGCTATGATATATGTTCTCACAATGTGTTTGTTCGTCTGTGGTTGTGCCATGGTCCATGACTCCCGGATGTTACCACAGCTAAGATATATGTTCTAACCATGTATTTCTGACATGGTCGATGACTGCCGTATGTTATCACAACTAAAATATATGTTCTAACAATGTGTTTTTTCGCCTGTGGTTGTGCCATGGTCCATGACTCCCGTATGTTACCACAGCTATGATATATGTTCTCACAATGTGTTTGTTCGTCTCGGGTTGTGCCACGGTCCATGACTCCCGTATGTTACCACAGCTAAGATATATGTTCTAAGAATGTATTTATGACATGGTCCATTATTCCCGTATGTTATCACAGCTATGACATATGTTCTCACAATGTGTTTGTTCGTCTGTGGTTGTGCCATGGTCCATGACTCCCGGATGTTACCACAGCTAAGATATATGTTCTAACCATGTATTTCTGACATGGTCGATGACTGCCGTATGTTATCACAACTAAAATATATGTTCTAACAATGTATTTCTGACATGGTCCAATATTCCCATATGTTACCACAGTTAAGATGTATGTTCTAACAATGTGTTTGTTCGTCTGTGGTTGTGCCATGGTCCATGACTCCCGTATGGTACCACAGCTAAGATATATGTTCTAACAATGTATTTCTGACATCGTCCATTATTCCCGTATGTTACCACAGCTAAGATATAAGTTCTAACAATGTGTTTTTTCGCCTGTGGTTGTGCCATGGTCCATGACTCCCGTATGTTACCACAGCTATGATATATGTTCTCACAATGTGTTTGTTCGTCTCGGGTTGTGCCACGGTCCATGACTCCCGTATGTTACCACAGCTAAGATATATGTTCTAACAATGTATTTCTGACATGGTCCATGACTGCCGTATGTTATCACAGCTAAAATATATGTCCTAACAATTTATGTCTGACACGGTCCATGACTCCCGTATTTTACCACAGCTAAGATATATGTTCTAACAATGTATTTCTGACATGGTCCATTATTCCCGTATGTTATCACAGCTATGATATATGTTCTCACAATGTGTTTGTTCGTCTGTGGTTGTGCCATGGTCCATGACTTCCGTATGTTACCACAGCTAAGATATATATTCTAACAATGTGTTTGTTCGTCTGTGGTTGTGCCATGGTCCATGACTGCCGTATGTTACCACAGCTAAGATATATGTTCTAACAATGTATTTCTGACATGGTCCATTATTCCCGTATGTTACCACAGCTAAGATATATGTTCTAACAATGTATTTCTGACATGGTCCATTATTCCCGTATGTTATCACAGCTATGATATATGTTCTCACAATGTGTTTGTTCGTCTGTGGTTGTGCCATGGTCCATGACTTCAGTATGTTACCACAGCTAAGATATATGTTCTAACAATGTGTTTGTTCGTCTGTGGTTGTGCCATGGTCCATGACTCCCGTATGTTACCACAGCTAAGATATATGTTCTTACAATGTATTTCTGACATGGTCCATTATTCCCGTATGTTACCACAGCTAAGATATATGTTCTAACAATGTTTTTCTGACATGGTCCATTATTCCCGTATGTTATCACAGCTATGATATATGTTCTCACAATGCGTTTGTTCGTCTGTGGTTGTGCCATGGTCCATGACTCCCGTATGTTACCACAGCTAAGATATATGTTCTAACAATGTGTTTGTTCGTCTCGGGTTGTGCCATGGTCCATGACTCCCGTATGTTACCATCTTCTTCATTGAGGTTCTTTGCTGCAGATACAATCCGTCTCCATTCGTCTCTCTGGATGACCTTCTCTTGCCAGTCGTATTCCAAGTGCTTGTAGGTATGTATATATATATTATCTCTCCACCGTCTTCTTGGTCTACCTCGGGGTCTACGGTCATTTATTTCCTGAGTGTAATCGAGTTTTGTTTCCCTATTATCTTCCATTCTTCCTATATGCCCCAGCCATTGTAGTCTATTAGCCTTCATGATACCAGTGATTAGCGGGGACTTAAACAGATCATAAATGTCTTTTTTACTTCTTCTTTTCCACTCTCCACTTTGTGTATCCCTAATGGGTCCAAAGATGCGTCTTAAAACTTTGTTCTCAAATTACCATAGCTAAGTTATATGTTCTCACAATGAGTTTGTACGCCAGTGTTGTGTTCAGGCCTTTACAACTGTTTGAACTCGCTTTCCGTCTTCCCTTATCGCCCGTCTTCCCTGTATCGCCCGTCTTACCTGTTGTCGGATAAGTCGAGATTGATGGCTCAACCCCAAAGAGATAAAGGATGCAAAATCCTTTTTCTCAATGTGATCCTGCCCGTTTAATTAATTTTGCTGTACTGACTCAATTGTTTGAGACCAGAAATAGAGTTTTAGAGAACCAAGGAATACCTTCAGGAAATAACTGAAAAAGTTGTATTCCCTTTTATACCCAAAATAACTTTTAAGTGGTTCCTTGCCTCTCCTCTACCAACTAATTAAATCTATCTAGGGTAGTTTAAAACAATTTGACTATGAGAAGTAAAAATACAATCAATACATGACATGGCCTCATTTTTTAATGATTTAATATATATAAACATGGATTTTGCAATTGCATTCAAAATTACAATTTCCTGTCATAAAATAAGGACATATACATATAATGGTAATTATACAGAATAGATGTGCCAATGATAATGGGTATATGAACAGCTATATTTTTTCCAGTGGCATGTACTGCTAATCTTTTACTGGCCTGGATGATCTGAAAAAAAGAACTGTCTACACTCAGGGTTCTCCACTTCCAGCTTTGGGAATCCGTCTGGTTATCAATTAATTGCTGTATGTTCTGTAGTCTTAGTGTTCCAGGTCTGAGTAGAAAATAAGTTGACTCTTGGTTTTCTGTCCCATTTTGGCAGGTAAATGTTTAAATAAAGATTACCTCTCCTATGAGACAAATGGAATGTTTGCAGGTAGATAAGTTTCTGCACTACTCTATCAAGGGCATCACCCAACAACGTGCTCACTTAACAACAGGTGCTGCATTCAATCTTCACCAAGTCAGGTCTGGATTTACATGATTATGACCACTACCATATTTATCAGAATGACTTCAACATGTCGACACGTTTCATGATCTGAGTGAGATGCAATTTCTCACAAGCGATATCGTAGGCTGAGGATTTTCTTTTCTCGTGTGATTTTGAAACTCTCTCACTCCTTCCGCTATTTCAGGTTTTATGTCTCATGCTGGCTGATGAACAAACAGACCATGTCGCTTTGCGTGCTATAACAGTGCTGGTCACAGCACCAAATCTCCATCTATAACAATGCAGGGGTGGAGATGATGAATACGGTCCGTGTCGATAATGGAAGATGAAATCATACTCAACGCGTTGGTTTGGGTTCTTCTAGCGTTTATTGGTTGGCACGTAGCAAAAGAAGTATGCAATTATCCAAAACATTGATAGCAGTACAGTTAGTTAGTTAGTTATCAGTTGGGGTATCTTCGTTGCACTCCGGACATGTCCATAGGTGCTCAGATCCTCCCCCCAGCATATGCATCAGCGTCCGGTGGCTAATAGTGCCAGTTCTGTGTTGGTTGACGAGGCGCTTTGTTTTCCCGATGTACCTCTCGCGTCTGGCTGTGCCGATTCTTACTCCCAGGTCTTTCATCCTGGAAAGCGATGTGGAATCACTGGCGTCAAAATCCTCTGTTCTCGCCATATCTTTAAGGGCATTAATAACATCGGCACGATCCATGGGCTGGCCATCTACAGGGGGTGCAGAGCCAGCCAATTTATCAGCTCGTTCATTTCCCTCGACTCCCGCATGTCCCGGGACGAAGATGAAGGTGACTTTGCGGACAACAGACTTCCGCAGCGACTCAGTCCACTGTCTACGTACAGATCCAGCTTCGACCTTCTGAATCATGCTCATTGAATCACTTAGTACACACACGTTGGTATAATGCTGTGATTCCAGCCATATGAAAGCCTGTGTAACTGCCATCACCTCCATCGTCATGCTGCTCGTGGTCATGGAGTGGGCACCACTGGATTCTTGAACGGTTCGGCCCGCTGAGCGGGCTGTAAATGCCCACGCACTTCTCTGCTGTTTTACAACAGATCCATCTGTATAGATGAGCACTTCGGGGCTATCTGAGTGATCATAGATGAGCGCGTTAACCTCTGCATTGACAGCGGCAGGGTTCTGCTCTCTGCACCGTCTGTCGAGTGTGATAATGCAGGAGAAGGTACACTTAAAAGCTGGAGGCACCGGCACCCATTCCTTGCCGGGGTTGATACTGGTAAGACTGCAGACCTGTCCGACGACATCTTCCGCCCGACCCATCCATGATTTGCCCCTCTTTAGCCTGTCACCCTTTTCTCTGAATACAGCATCATGCAGAGGGTGCTGCTCATCTGCACTTATTTTTAAGTATGCACGAGCTCTCCAGATCTTGATCCTGTGTTCCATTGTCGGGAAGTCAAGGAGGTATCTCATTGCTACACAGCTGGTGTCTCTCGTGCAGCCCAAAATGATGCGCATGGCTTCGTTTTGTACCTTTTCAAGTCTTCCAATCTGTGTAGGGCTGACAGTGAGGATGGCCAGGGCATACTCGATGCGTGAAAGCACAAGTCCTTGGAACAGAAGTAATAGCAGTCTTTGCTCGATATTGGCACTCGCCATGACTCTCATTGCTGCCAAACCTTTTCGAGCCTTCGTTATGACATAATCGACATGATCTCTGAAGGACAGGCTACGATCAAGCCTCACGCCAAGATATGTCATTGACTGGGTTCTACTCAGAATGCTCCCATCCATTCTTACTGCCGGCAGGTCTGTTTTCACAATATGGTTGTTTAGTGAGAACCATGTAACCGTTGCCTTTGCAGGGTTGACAAGGGCATCGGCATCAGCACACCATGAGGAAATTCGATCTAGTTCGCCCTGCATATAGTTGGCAACCGCCTGTCTATCTCGACCCTGTCGATACACGAGGATGTCGTCAACGAATGATAGAGTCCTACCCCTCCCATCCAACTGTTGTTCAGTGATCCGTTGTTCATTGTGTTCAGTGTTGTTCATTGATAGCAGTACATCGAACCGAGAACGTTGTATGTTCATAAAAAAATATAGAGTCCGCATTTCTTTCAGATGCCTTCCCAAGTACGACCGGTTCGTTGGCCCCCCAAGCAGTAACTAACTTTGTGACCACTCTGTCGTCACAGCCTAGCTACATAGTAGCCCTTAGCTACTTCCTACTATGGTGCTTGCCCGTGCACTGTTCCATTATTGACTATGCACACTTCACTGCCTCTTCCTCCTATAACTAACTCTGTTATAGTGCCGTATTTATACGGTGCCTTTTCCTGTTCACGTTTTTCATTGCCAATGGGTATATTAAATCTTGGATCGTACAATTGTGGAACAAACAATCCTGTTGCGGTGTTCAGGCTTTAATTGTCGACGGGAAATATCTACAGCATGTTACGTTTGTGAAAATAAAGTATATCACACATGTATCGCCCGTCTTCCCTGTATCGCCCGTCTTCCCTGTATCGCCCGTCTTCCCTGTATCGCCCGTCTTCCTGTATCGCCCATCTCCCCTGTATCGCCCATCTTCCCTGTATCGCCCGTCTTCCCTGTATCGCCCGTCTCCCCTGTATCGCCCGTCTTCCTGTATCGCCCATCTCCCCTGTATCGCCCATCTTCCCTGTATCGCCCGTCTTCCCTGTATCGCCTGTCTCCCCTGTATCACCCGTCTCCCCTGTATCGCCTGTTGGCGCATAAGCCTTAAACCAACTTGTGGAACTTCGTCTTATCTCCGTGGCTATCTCTTGCAAATCAATCCTTGACTTTCACCGACTCTATGTCGAAGGTGTAACGAATGCAATTCGTAATACCGCCTACCACGTTCGAAACACAGCTGTTGGCGATTTAGAAGGAGACCGTCTTGCATTGGTTTCCATACAATGGTATGAGTGTTGGTCGTTCAGAAAGCAAAGGCAAAATACTGCACGTAAACTTGTCCAGGATTCACAAACAGCCCCCAAAAATGCTGGAGTTGACTGCTAAGTCCTGTAAATGATATGCACATAACTATGACTCATATATTATTCATCATTGTCTCTAATTCTCCTATTGCGTGTTTTAGGTCTCTCTCCAAGTCGTGTGCCACATGGGTTCAGACAGTGCCGTTTCCAGTTATGCTGTTCACATGTGTTCACAATGCCTGTCCTATCCACTTATACTGTTCACATGTGTTCAAAATGCCTGTCCTATCCAGTTATATTGTTCACATGCATTCACAATGTCTGTCCTATTCAGTTATATTGTTCACAGGCGTTCACAATGTCTGTCCTATCCAGTTATACTGTTCACATGTGTTTACAATGCCTGTCCTATCCAGTTATACTGTTCATATGTGTTCAAAATGCCTGTCCTATCCAGTTATACTGTTCACATGTGTTCACAATGTCTGTCTTATCCAGTTATACTGTTTACGTGTGTTCACAATGCCTGTCCTATCCAGTTATACTGTTCACATGTGTTCACAATGCCTGTCCTATCCAGTTATACTGTTCACATGTGTTCACAATGTCTGTCCTATCCAGTTATACTGTTCACATGTGTTCACAATGTCTGTCTTATCCTGTTATACTGTTCACATGTGTTCACAATGCCTGTCCTATCCAGTTATACTATTCACATGTGTTCACAATGCCTGTCCTATCCAGTTATACTATTCACATGTGTTCACAATGCCTGTCCTATCCAGTTATACTGTTCACATGTGTTCACAATGCCTGTCCTATCCAGTTATACTGTTCACATGTGTTCACAATGCCTGTCCTATCCAGTTATACTGGTCACATGTGTTCACAATGCCTGTCCTATCCACCGCCATCATATTTTTCTCTTGAGTCACTGCAATCTGTCTAGTTCTCTCTCTAATCACGGCGTCAGTGACTCTGTCATGCCATTTTAGATTGATTGATTGATTGATTGATTGATTGATTGATTGATGTAGGAACCGACATCACAGCATTCGGGGCATTTCCATAAGCGCTCCGTCCCCATCCTCAGAAGCCGGCGAAGAGTTCAATTCCCAATAGTACCAGTAGCAATCTGATTATATGTGCGTCTTGCCTTTCCTCTAAGCGTCGAGCCTCGGCCAGATCCCCTCGTCACTCAACGCTGTTGCATTCTTGCCAGACCATGGTGATCCATTTGCTCCTCCGAGGTGTACACGTGCTCCCACAAGGCCGCAACCACGTCTGCCTTATTATGCATCAATACTCCACCAAGTTTTGCAGAGCCAGCCAATCTGTCTGCCTATTCATTCCCCAACACACCAGCATGCCCCGGAGAAAATATCCAGACGATGCTTGCCACCCGTGACTTCCGAAGCGAAGCAAGCCACTCGGCACGAAGCTTGCCAGTCCTCACCCTACTCAGCATGCTTTCTGAGTCAGTTACAATCACGATGTGTGTGTGTGTATCGTATTCTCCATCCAGAGGAAAGCTGCACTGACTGCCTCCACCATTTTAGATATGTGCAGAAAATAACCAGAAAGAAAGTAGAAATTGGTGAAGAACAATGTGGACTTGTGAAAGGAAAGGGTACACACGATGCAATATACACATAACGAACATTAATAGAAAGATCAATTGAGGCACAGACAGGCAGACATTTGTGCTTCATGGATTTTACCAAGGCATTTGATAAAGTAAGACATGATGAACGAATTAAAATGTTGCAAGATATCAACATTGATGGGAAAGATCTCAGAACAATTGAGAATATTTACTGGAACCAAGTAGCAGCAGTTGAAATGGGAAATAAAAAGAGCAATTATTTAAAAAAAAACACAAAAAAACACAAAGCTGTGAGTTCGACGGGGACGCGTTTATAGCGAAGTAATAAAAATAGAGATCAAACATAAGCTAGGAATACTAATCGGAGGTTATAATCTAAACAATATGTAATATTTAGTTATGCAGATGACACAGCATTGGTGGGTGAAAATTAAAAAGATCTATCAAAAGATACAAAAGACCAACGATTGTTGAATAAGTAACGGAGAGTGCAAAGAAAGGACTCTCCTTGAATATAAAGAAAACAGTAACAATGGTGATAATTAGAAACAAATGAGAACAAGATGTGAAATGGAAATAGAAGGGAAAATACTTAACCAAGTGGATAACTGTAAATAGCTAAGGGTAATTATAACATCAGATGAAGATGCACAACAGAGATAAAGAACAGAATAGGGCAAGCACAGGCAGCACTTCAAAAAATGAAAGGTACCTTATGCAATAAGTCACTATCATTGAATGTAAGAAATAGAGTGCTAAAGTGCTATATAGAGCCTGTTTTGCTGTATGGCGGAGAATCTTAAAATGTAAATGAGCAAATTATAAAAACTTTAGAAGCAACGGAGATGTGGTTCGTGAAACGACTGTTGCGAATTCCTTGGACTGTCAGAGTAACTAACAAAGATTGTCTGAAATATTCTAATAAACGCAGAAGCCGACAAAGAGCAATGAAGCTGGATTGACTGAGACGGTGACATGGAGGGATACCATCAGTAGAGATGATCCATAACACCAAAGACTGAGATCTGTGAAGAGACATGAACGCCTACGCCAGCTTTCACGGCACTTGATGATGATTCTGGTCCTGTATTTGTATAGGTGAATCGGCACTCAGTATGTAATATGGTCAATGTTACTCCGACTGCCTTGACCTCGCATTACATTTCCTGGTACCTATTATAGGCTGATTCAACACGACAGTCTATATCAGGTTTGTTTAAATTTTTAAATCCTCATCAATGTGGTTTTGAACACATAACCTCCAGATCGACAGTCAAACGTGCTAGCCAGTCCGCCACCCGTCTGTCTCCTCGAGTCCCAGTGTAGCTAGTGTGATTTTGTGGAGATTTCTTAGCCAGGCAATTTCTATCAGAAGAAACCCGATAACGCAAAACAAGCAAAATTATGTTTCCTTTAATAATATTCCGTCTGTCTTCCCTTTTTCCCTCTTTTACTCATCCTATTTATCTTTCTATCTCCTGAGGTTTCCCTCTGTCGGCTCCAATCTATTGTGTTATGTTTGCTGGGGCCATTTTATTGTGTGGGGAAGGGATGGAAGGAATGAGGAAGCTAGGAGAAAAGACAACAAAACCCAACTGACTCTATCGTGTTCTACAGCCGCAAGCTTCAGAACCATCCAATGAACATCAATCGTTCTGTTGTCCTGTAATCTGATTGGCTCGGCGATTGCCCGCGCAGACGGTAGTATTTCGTGTTGATTTCTTCTGGCAGAGATGGTAAATACACAGTGCGCTTTCAAACAGTGTCTTTTCAAGTAAAAAATGTGATTTACAGAGTGTACTTTTGTGTAATGGTAGGACTTATGCACCCCCAGGAGGGAGGGGAAGGGTGGAGAAGTAAGGGAAGGAGGCAGAGTTACGAGCGATGTTACAATGCTGACCTAATAGATTGGTTTTGTTTACACATCCACAGTTGTTTTGGTTTGCTTGCAAGCAAATTCTTCATCTTCTTTCTTCTTCTTCTTCTTCTTCTTCTTCTTCTTCTTCTTCTTCTTCTTCTTCTTCTTCTTCTTCTTCTTCTTCTTCTTCTTCTTCTTCTCCTCCTCCTTCTTCTTCTTCTTCTTCTTCTTCTTCTTCTTCTTCTTCTTCTTCTTCTTCTTCTTCTTCTTCTTCTTCTTCTTCTTCTTCTTCTTCTTCTTCCACTGTTTCTGTTGTGGCTACTACTACTACTACTACTACTACTACTATTACTACTACTACTACTACTACTACTACTACTACTACTACTACTACTGCTACTACTACTACTACTGCTGCTGCTGCTGCTACTACTACTACTACTACGACCACTGCACTAACAACATCATCAACTACTACTACTACTACTACTACTACTACTACTACTACTACTACTACTACTACTACTACTACTACGACCACTACACTAACAACATCATCAACTACTACTACTACTACTAATACTACTACTACTACTACTACTACGACCAATACACTAACAACATCATCTACTACTACTACTACTACTACTACTACTACTACTACTACTACTACTACTACTACTACTACTGTAACTACTACTTATATTACTACCACAACGTGTTAGTGGCTGTTGTGACTACTACTACTACTACTACTACTACTACTACTACTACTACTACTACTACTACTACTACTGCTGCTGCTGCTGCTGCTACTACTACTACTACTACTACGACCACTACACTAACAACATCATCAACTACTACTACTACTACTACTAATACTACTATTACTACTACGACCACTACACTAACAACATCATTGTCAACTACTACTACTACTACTACTACTACTACTACTACTACTACTACTACTACTACTACTACTACTACTACTACTACTACTACTACTACTACTACTACGAACACTACACTAACAACATCATCAACTACTACTACTTCTACTACTACTACTACTACTACTACTACTACTACTACTACTACTACTACTACTACTACTACTATTACTACTACTACTACTACTACTACTACTACTACTACTACTACGACCACTACACTAACAACATCATCAACTACTACTACTACTTCTACTACTACTACTACTACGACTACTACTACCACTACTACTACTACTACTACTACTACTACTACTACTACTACTACTACTACTACTACTACTACTACTACTACTACTACTACTACTTATATTACTACCACAACGACTGCTATTACGACTCCAACAAGAATAACAACTACTACTACTTCATTTCTTCCTATTTTCCTGCTCCTCCACCCCCTCCCCACAGTTTTTCTTCTTCGACTCTGCTTCTTCTTCTCTTCTTCTTTATGTTTTCTACTATTTATTCCTCCTGTCCTTCATCTTCTACTTCTTCTGCTTCTTAGATAGTTTTTACTTTGGATGTTCCAATTACATTTACTCGCGCTCGCTAGTTACCTGTGGGATGTAGGATTTAATATATGAGAATATTTGCTTAGTTTGTCTAGGGGATCACTGAAGGGATTAATTTAGATTCTCACTCACTTCACCACTTGAGGTGATCATTGAATTCTACAACAAACACAAAGAGGAAAATACTTCACTTCTTTATATAACTGTGTCTATGCGTACTTCTCCATTCCCACTAAATCACCTTTTGAATTTGTTATAGTGTTAGAGGACACTGATTGTTTACAACATATAGACCAACCACTGTTGAACAAACATCAACAAGCAATTGACGTAAACATCAACATTTGGACAAAAAGTTCACAACTGTTTGTGTCCCAAACATCAATGCTCTTACACCAAAACAACAACCACTTTTTGGTTCTAACACCATTGACAAATTTACAGATGTAAAAGCACAATAGTCTGAATTCAGAAAAACCCATCATATAAAACCCACATAATTCAGTACATCTTAACTAGACTAATTATGTAGTTTTTCTTTTCCTTTAGGTGTTGCTGTTGAAATTTCTTCTCCAATGCGTAGCAGATAATGTCCCTATTATCTGGGGACCGAAATAATAATCACTCAATGGTGTCCTGCTCTTACAATATCCACTGAGAATTTCCTCCAGAGAACATTATAATTGTATTTGCAGCAAAGAACCTCAATGGCTCGGAACGCTGAAGAAGAAGAAGAAGAAGAACATTATAATCCGTAATATCCAGGAATAGAAATAGAACCTTATCCTCATCCTCCAGGGGCTTAATTCACGAATACACTTGTGCTAATGGGCTTTGTGTCTTATTGAAATCGAGGCCTATGTCAGTCAAATTTTCAGGAGCTCCAACTCAAGACTTGACAAAAGGTACTTCCCTATTTCATCACAAAGATGAAAAATGATGAAGACCGTCCAGCTTCTCGGCTTATGTTATCCGATTCTCGATTGTTGTACAATAGGATGGTTCACACACCATGTCACAGGTTGATATACTAACCCACACTTGGTGATAGGGCAATCTGACCAACCTGGGACCAGCATATAGGCATACTCCGATATATCCGTTTCATTCGCAGGTACATACATTGTTGAGCAACACTAGTTGGTAGCATCTGGAATTATATCCAGGATTGGTCTGCACAAGCATGGAACTGAAGAAGAATGTTTCCAGCACACAACTTGGGAGTTGTCAGACAGTTCGAGGATTCCTTCTGTTACATGGGTGTAAACATTGACTCCTCTTACTTCTTTCATGGTGTCTTCCCAATGATGTTCAGGTCTAGGACCTGGTGTTGATGACTTGTGTCTTTCCTAGTGCCTTTCAGTGTCTTTGAGTTGGTGCTCATATCTAGGACTTGGGTTGTACTTGCTTATTTCACAGTGTCTTCCCAATGGTGTTCATATCTGGGAACTGGTGTTGATTTTGCCGATGTATGACAGGTGTCGAAGGCTAATACATTTGAGTATTAGGAACTGGGAATCCAACAGGCAGTTGGAGAGTCCTTACTACTGTTAGTTTTGTTAAAACTTGGACTGTCCCGTAGTGTCGTTGACCTTGCTGATTGATTGTGAAGCAGGCGGAACCTTCCAAAGATAATCCGGAACGCCGACCTAGTGTATCCCGACATAAGTCAGAATACCAATAGCTTTGTGTTGTTCATCCTCGATCATGTCTTTTGCTGGCAGAGTCAGCTAATGAATGCGGCTGACAACATTTGTCATAGGTCCGGACTGTGTTTATGACATTTTTTTCCATTTGTCACTTACTACCGGCTGTTGACCTAGGATCCGGTTCGCTGATAATGTCCAGCCACCACCTGCTTTTTCAGAGCTGGGAATGACAAAAGAACACAATCCCAAGCATTAATACAACTTGTGGTGTGGTAACATTTTCCCAACACAAATTCAAGAAACAAAGGGGAAGGAAAAGGGAGTTGGTTTCCAATTGTTCCATCCCTCTGTGCTAATTTTAGAGTTATTCCAACTCCAAATGTGAGTAGGGTATCCTCTCACTTAGTATTCCTATTTGAGCTTGTTTCTGGGCTTTTCTAATGAGTGAGGGCCATCCTTTCCACCCAAACACTTTGATATTGCATCTTTCATAACTTGACAAGAATCTCTAAGACATTGGCCGTATATCTAGAATTCCTCGTCTTTTTCTTTAGCTGTAATCAGCATCAGTCCGAGACCATAAACCCTACCAGTCACTATTCTCCTTTTTGTGGTACTGACATACACAAAGCTTCTTTTCATTATCATGTCATCATGTCCCCACTGGGGCTACAGTAAAATGTATATTCCAGCAATAAAATAACAATCATGAATAGAATACATAATTCTCATAACAAAACAAAACATATGAATCCCTTTTATGAATAATAATTATCATATTAATAATGCAGGGGACATTCCTGAGATTTTCTCTCATTTTTCAATCCATATGACCCAAACAGATTTTCTTTTTCCCACCTGCCTATAGCAGCATGAGGTTAGTGAACACTGTGAGATAACTCACCCATTGTAGCTAGCATAAGAAGTATCCGGTTTTTTCAGGTAATAACTTCTGCAGCACGGTAAGTGTTCTGAACATTCTTGGCAATTTCTGAACATAAATATTCGCCCATGTACCTACCACAATGATACGATGCGGACTGAAGGCACGTCCTGCCAGACATTCGAATATATATCATGCGTTTTCTTTCTTTCTTTTCTTGAGATTTTACTTCTCAAATATGGTATTTCCCTTGCATTTTTATTAAAGGAGTACATGTCCATCACACATATTGTGTGGTTACTAATATGTAACCAAGAAAGTTATACCGACATGGCACGATAGCTCAAGTTACAGATTAGCAGACTTATTTCTCCATCATGAACTGGTCCAGAAGATGCGTTACTAATATTATTCTTCCGCATGGAGAGATAGTTCATGAAATGTCCTTAGAGTAAACACTCTACAGCACATAGACTACTTTCAGATTTATAGATATTGATAGTGAGATAGTTTCACAATGCATAGAATAAGTTAAAAATAGGAATTTGAAACTGTAAGCATAAGACATTTGGCAGGGAGGCAAAACATATCCGCTTAGTAGAAAACATTCCCTCTGGCCATCGGTTTCATGAATTGTTGATTTATCATTTTAACATTTCTTAATTAAACACATTGATCTATGCACCTTATCAAAAGATATGATTACACATTCATAATGCATTTTCAACGTACCTAAGCTCCAGAGATTAATATTATTTTGGGCTATTTGCGCTCCTCAGCGGGGAGGCTTGACGTGTGCGTCCTTTGTTCTGATTAACAAAAAAATGTCTACTAACCGTTTGTTAAATCAAGCGCCGGTCTGGCCGGGTACTCAACCTATCATTGGCTTTCTATTTGAACTTATATGACGTCACAGATGTCAAGTCTACCGCCGTTTCTCTCCCCCCTAAGTATGATAATTAAGGAGTCAATACAAAGTAATTGTAATGACGTTTTAATATACTACATTACCCCGCCCTCCAGCATGTTCAGGGCAGTATACCCGTGTCAATCTTTGTCAGATAAGTAGCTAATCTTGGTATCAACTCGTGCCACATTTGTCCATTCTGAACTTTACGCAATACAGACTCTGAGTCGGACACTGTGATCGCCGAGATGGCTTCAGCTCTAGCAATGCATCTCAAAGCTCTAGTGATCACAGCCACCTCTATGTTCATACTGCTCTATTTTTCTCAGAAAGAACAACAGTCCCACTCCCCGTGGCTCTATCTGAGAATCGCCATCCAAATGTATTTCCCTGAAGCAGAGAACTTTCGGTGTACACTATTGCGTCACAACTCCGGACATTTTCATCTATCACATTGACAAGCTATATATATAAAAGAGAATCTCCGTCTGTCTGTCTGTATGTGTGTCCTTTATGCGTTCGCGAACGGTCCATCCGATTGAGATGAAATTTTCTACACGTCTTCTAATCATTCCCGTGCTGCCAACTATCATAGTCTTTTTTAGTGTACAAACATATTTTCTTATTATTATTATTATTATTATTATTATTATTATTATTATTATTATTATTATTTAATATTTAATTTACATTATAATGTATATATAGCGAGGGGACATAACTTCTAATAGAATTGCTATGTATGTAAAATTGTTGCATATTTCTCAAATAGGTGGACCTTTTCGCTGCAGTTATCTACAGGCATATGCGTTATAATCCTATTCCTTCTCCTCTCCCCTCCTCCTCCTACACCTCCTCCTCCCCTCTTCCTCCTCCTCCATCCTCCTCCTCCCTATCCCTCCTCCCCTCCTCATCCTCTCTCCTCCTCCCCCTCCTCCTCCCTCCTCCTTCTCCCTCCTCCTTCTCCCTCTTCCTCCTCCCTCCTCCTTCTTCCTCCTCCCTCCTCCTCCTCCCTCCGCCTCCTCCCTCCTCCTCCCTCCTTCTCCTACTCCCTCCTCCTCCTCCCTCCCCCTTCTCCCTCCTCCTCGTCCCTCCTTCTCCCTCCTCCTCGCTCTTCCTCCTCCCTCTTCCTCCTCTCCTCCCTCTTCCTCCTCCCTCCTCCCCCCTCCTCCTCCCTCCTCCTCCTCGCTCCTCGCTCCTCCTCCCTCTTCCTCCTCCCCCTCCTCCTCCCTGCTCCTCCTCCCTCCTCCTTCTCCCTCCTCCTCCTCTCTCTTCCTCCACCCTCATCCTCCTTCCTCATCCTCCCTCCTCATCCCTCCTCCTCCTTCTTCCTCCTCCTCCCTCCTCCTCCCTCCCCTCCTCCCTCCTCATCCTAATCCCTCCTCCTCCCTCCTACTCCTCCCTCCTCCTCCTGTCTCCTCCTCCCTCCTCCTCCCTCCTCCTCCTCCCTCCGCCTAATATGAATTAAATGATATGCTCCCCACCAGGTGTTGGGCGAAGCCGGGCCGGGTCGTCTTTTTTGGGAACGGGAACGGGAGCAGGGGCCGAATATGATTAAATGAGAAGCTCCATTTACCCAAGTTAATTGTTGGGGGAAGATGTAAAGATCTTTCAAGTGCTCTTTCTAATAATAGACAGACAGACAGACAGACAGACAGACAGACAGACAGACAGACAGACAGACAGACAGTAGATAGTCGGGAACGGGAACGGGAGCTTATTTGACTACTTATATGAATTAAATGAGATGCCCCCCCCCCCCCCAGGGACTGGGCGAAGCCGGGCCGGGTCAGACAGACAGACAGACAGACAGACAGACAGACAGATAGTCGGGAACGGGAACTTATATGACTACTTATATGAATTAAATGAGATGCTCCCCATCAGGGTCTGGGCGAAGCCGGGCCAGGTCAGACAGACAGACAGATAGATAGTCGGGAACGGGAACGGGAGCTTATATGACTACTTATATGAATTAAATGAGATGCTCCCCACCAGGTTCTGGGCGAAGCCGGGCCGGGTCAGCTAGTTAATATATAAATACACATGTCTTGTGTGGCGCTCATAGAAGAGGGGTAAGAATTAGAGACTAGAGAACGCCCTAGACAACATAAACGTTGAAAGCTATAGTTACCGACCGGGATTCGAACCTGTCACTTGCAAATGACGACGGTGCCTCTCTGCAGGAACAAGTGTACTTCGATGCATGACCAACTAGATACCCCATAAAAGCGTCTTCATTAACCAGGTGTATCATCCACATGAACCAACAACTATGGAATATGAACATAATTCTTATCCAACCTTGACATAGCACCATAGGCCTCAGAAATGTATATTAAACCAGCATAGGAGATGACAGGTTGGAATCCCGATGGGTAGCTATCGCTTTCAATGTTTATGTTGTCTAGTGCGTCCTCTAGTCTCTATTTCTTTTCTCTACTTCTATGAGTGGCAAACAATACGTGTGTACTTATTTATTAATTATATTGATGGCCTCAAAGGCTTCCCCATTTGATATTTATGTGTATCACATTGGCGTGGAACGTCCGGTCCGCTGACCGTGTATGGCCCGCGAAGATATTTGGTCTTCGCCTGCCAAGGCAATTGCAGACAGGACTTTGAAATCAATAAATCTTGGAGCTTTATAAACAATCATAAATAAATTTAGTAGCAACATTTTTAACAGCTGACATTACACGCCTCGCCAAAGGCGAGCAGTTCCAGCCATCACATTAATGTTGAATTAATTCAATATTTGATTTATTTACACCTGGTCAACTGTTCGTTTCAATGCTAGCTTTTTATAATATTTTCACCTCACCCACAATAATCACGAAGTTCTCCTCTGCTTGATCCATAGTTTCTCTAGAAAAGACTTGAATATGTTACTGGGTCCTGTCTTCCTCGATGTTTTTGATTCCACATCATCATCATTATGTGGTCTGTCTTCTCACCTTTTCTGTCACTCCTGTGTCGCCTGCTCTTGCGCTGTCCAGACCTTTTCAGCAAACTCGTTCCACCAAGGTAGTAGGACGAAATATATTTTCCTCGTCTTGTGTCCGACCTTTTAGAATAAGGTACGCGACGATACAGCTGTTTCTTTATTGAATGCTTAATATGTAAACGTGTAAGATAGAATTGGGTACGAGAGCTTAAGACACTGGAAGGATAGGTTATGTAGCATTGGATAAGAAAGTCTGAAGTACTGCAAGGATAGGTTATGTAGCATTGGATAGGTTACGTAGCACTGGATAAGAAAGTCGGAGACACTGGAAAGTTAGGTTATGTAGCATTGAATAAGAAAGTCTGAGACACTGAAAGGATAGGTTATGCAGCATTGGATAAGAAAGTCTAAGACACTGAAAGGGTAGGTTATGTGACATTGGATAAGATAGTCTGAGGCACTGGAAGGATATGTTATGTAGCATGGATAAGAAAGTCTGAGACACTGGAAGGATAGGTAATGAAGTTTTGGATAAGAAAGATACTGTAATGTTAAATTATGTAGCATTAGATAAGAAAGTCTGAGACACTGGAAGGAAATGTTATGTAGCATTGGATAACAAGTCTGAGACACTGGAAAGTTAGGTTGTGTAGCATTAGATAAAAAAAAGTATAATACTCTGGAAGGATATGCTATGTAGCATTGGATAAGAAAGTCTAAGACACTGATAAAACAGATGATATAGAAATTGAACAGAAAGTCTAAGATACTGGAAGGATAGATGATATAGCATTGGACAAGAATGTTTAAAACCTGAAGGATATATTATGTAACATCGGATAACAAGGTCTAAGACACTGAAAGGATGGGTTGTGTAGAATTAGATAAGAAAGTGTATGACACTGGAAGGATAGGCTATTTAGCATTGGATAAGAAAGTCTAAGACACTGGACGGATAGATGACATAGCAAAGGATAAGAAAGTTTAAGACACTGGGAGGGTATATTATGTAGCATTAGATAAGAAAGTTTAAGACATCAGAAGGATAGATGATATAGTATTGGATAAGAAAAGACATTGGAAGGATATATTATGCAGCATTAGATAAGAAAGTCCAAGACAATGGAATGATAGGTTATGTAGCATTCGATAAGAAAGTCTGAGGCACAGGACTGATAGGTGATACAGCTTTGTTTAAGAAAGTCTAAGACACTTTAAGGCGTTTAAAAAGCTTTAAATCAAAAGGATCGACTTCGTTGCACTGGATTTTGTCTCAAATGGGTCGGACTCTGTCCATAGTTCGGTCTACCGAAAGCATTGCGCAAAGAAAGTTCAAGACACTAGAAGCACAGATATTATAGAATTGGATAATAAACTGCTTAGAGACATTAGACGTAGACAGTCACAATTTTTGGGGCATGTTATGAGAAGAAATGATTTGGAGAACTTGGTGACAACTGGTAAGATCGAGGGGAACAGACCAAGGGGAAGACCTAGAAGCAAGTACTTGGATGGCTTGGCCTTGTGGCATGGTCAAGACAGAAACACGGAGCTGATTCACGACTCTGGTGATCGAGTGAGATGGCAGAACATGACCGTCCACGCTTACCGGCATGCACATGATGGATGGATGATTGGATAATAAATTCTAAGACAAAGGATGAACTATAATCGTCCTCCCGTAATCGAGATATGATTGGATAAGACAGGCTCAGTGATCTGTTGATTCTTGTTTCGCGCACCGTTGCTCCACTGGGGCTCTGATCTGATAAAACGGTCATGCAACAACCAATCGTGAATTTCCGATTTTTATTATATTAGCTCCCCTGTATGGAAAGTGTTCCTTTTTATGAATTATTTCCCTTGGATCGATATTTGTTGGTGGAATTCTCTGGATCCACAATTATTAAATAAACGCGTAAATAAATTCCACAATCCACAGGACGTCGTGTTGTGGGAGGTTGCCAAGCGCATATGCACGCACACGCACACTCACGAATACACATACACACATGCTGCTTTCCAGTTATTTTGTCATTTGAAACAAACTATGCATCATAATGATAACCCATGAGAATGATAAAACATGAGAATGATAATAGTTGATAAAAGTTAATCAGTGAAAAAAGAGAAGAGAAATCGGTGAGTTTACTAGAACACAATCACTGCTGACATAACGGTCGTTGCGGCTAGAACCTTCCTCAGTAGGCAAACAACAAAGCAATGCTTGGATTCGACTGCGAGTGGGTGCACATGTGTACAGATGACGTTTAAACATCACCTAAGGTTGTTTATTGTTTATGTAATTGTATTACTGTATGTTTATTGTTTGTGAAGTTGTATCACTGTCTGTTTATTGTTTGTGAAGTTGTTTCACTGTCTGTTTATTGTTTATGTAGTTGTATCATTGTCTGTTTATTGTTTATGAAGATTTATCACTGTCTGTTTTTGTTTATGTAGTTGTAGCACTGTCTGTTCATTGTTTATGTAGTTGTATCACTGTCTGTTTATTGTTTATGTAGTTGAATCACTGTCTGTTTATTAATTATGAAGTTGTATAACTGTCTGTTTACTTGTTTATGTAGTTGCACTAGTGTCTGTTATTGTTTATGTAGTTGCACCAGTGTCTGTCTATTGTTTTGTAGTTGTATCAGTGTCTTTTATTGTTTGTGTAGTTGTATCAGTGTTTGTTTATTGTTTATGTAGTTGTATCAGTGTCTGTAAATTGTTTTTGTAGTTGTATCACTGTCTGTTTATTGTTTTTGTAGTTGCAAAAGTGTCTGTTTATTGTTTGTGTAGTTGCATCAGTGTCTATTTTGTGTTTTTGTAGTTGTATCACTGTTTGTTTATTGTTTTTGTAGTTGTATCACTGTCTGTTTAATTGTTTTTGTAGTTGCATCAGTGTATGTTTAATGTTTGTGGCCTGGCGAAGGCTTTCTAGCCGCAACGTGTATTTTGTCACTTGTGCTTGTGTTTCAGTAAACCTCACTCATTCCACTTCAGATTTTATCATTCTCGCGTTTTATCATTCTAGTGTTTTATCATTCTTGTATTTTATAATTAAGGTCCACATTACAAAAGAACTGGGAACCACCATGTGTGTGTGTGTGTGTGTGTGTGTGTGCGCGCGCGCGTATGTGAGTGCGTACATATGTGTCTGCTAATTGTATATGTTTCGTTCCGTACATCAAGAACACCATTGCTACTGACGCTGCTGATACGACTACTACTACTTCTTCTTCTACTACTACTACTACTACTGCTGCTACTACTACTACTACTACTACTACTACTACTACTACTACTACTACTACTACTACTACTACTACTACTACTACTACTACTACTACTACTACTATTACTACTGTAGTACTGCTGCTTCTATTGCTGTTGCTATTAAAACTGCTACTACAACTACTTCTAAAACTGGTCTATAACTACAAGTGCAACATCTATCTATATTTTATTGCAAAATATACTGCCATTCGCTTTCTCAGTCCTAAACTATTTGCGAGATTTTCAGTTTCCCCACTCCCCGCCCAATCTTTCACCAAACTCATCTTATTTTAAGTTGGATTTCCTCCATATGAAATCCCATGGCAGGCTGGAGACTGAAATATGGACAGCAAGTCTTAGAAAATAAATGAACATTCAGAAAATGAAAGCGATGTCCAATTCCCCCCCCCCCCCCCCCAAACCCATTGAGACGCAAGTGGTTGGGTTTTCAATTTCGGAGGAAAGTTTTGTCACTCTCCTTTATTTCACTGGTTTTTGGGAGTTATCTCTGTTTTTTTTTTTTTTTTACACAGCGTTGTGATTATTGGTTCCGTATTTTCAAAATCATGGCTACCGTGGAAAGTTCTTTCGAAAGGCTTGATTAAAGTAGAAAAATCTTTTCAAAATCATGTCTACGAGGAGAAAAATATTTTCAAAACCATTTCTGAAGTGGAAAGAGTCTCCACTGCCTGGTTTCATTCATTTACTCTGCATTTGACCGAATGCTCGATGGGGAAATAAGAGGTTTAAAAGTCCAGACTTCATTGCACCAGGATTTAATCTCATATGGCTCGATCTCTTTCCGCAGGGTTGCCTGTCGTGAGGGTTGCACAAAGCACGAACTCCGTAGCTCCAGCGACGACCCCCCATAAATCTTGGAGAACATTTCACTTATGATCGGAACGACGTAGTCCGAAATCGAACCCCGAACCTTCGGAGCGCGTGACTTTTTATGATTTTCGCGTGGAGTGGTTTTACATATGTCCGCGGTTGTTCGTAGCGTGAACTGCATGTTCAGAAAAATGAAAGGCCGGCCGTCTGTTGAACTAACTGGGCTGCCGTATGCTGTAATGTGTGGCTGCTAGTTTTCTTGTGACTGCCGCTTCCATCGACGATGAACTGTATTTTTCATGGCAGACTTTTGTGTTGGCATTCTGGCAGCGGCTTTAGGTATAGTATATCTGTGCGGACTGTTGATTTGCCGAGACTACTGTCTGTTCCAATTTTCACATGGGTCGGTGAGGAGCATTTTGTGTGATATTCACGATCACAGGAACGAGCATAATGGAGTGACCCTTTGCCGTGATTTTGGAACCACGACTAACTAACTTACTTTCATTTTTAAAACAAGAGTAGGGTAGATATTCCACGTGGTCGAAATAATAAGAGCCCATCCTCTTAAACTTCCGGTGCGCTGATGACAAGGTAAGTGGTTCAACCCCCACACTAGCACATTAAGTTGACTTCTCGTTCAGAAAACAATGGCAAACTTGGGAATGTATACCTGCCTAGAAAATCAACCTAGCGTTGATTGCAACATCCAACAAAGTATATGCGACATTGTTTTTAGAGTGGTCAGTCTCTTTGCATCATTTCAGAACGTCGTGCTCATGACAGCATTCCGAACAAATTCTCGTTTCGTTTCCAGTTCTCTTTCCTCGTGGACTTTCTTGACAAGCGTATCTGCATTGTCATGAGTAAATCTTCGAGCTGGTTAATGCCAGCCTCTTCTTCCTGGGACCATTATTCTTTCCAAGTCATTTGAGTTTATTTGCTTTCGTTCGCTTTTAACTCAAGCGTAGTCCATAAACGTGCTACTGCCGCTAGTAGTTGCCACTGCTGGGAAGTGCACTGGACTGGTGTTTGCGTGTGGATACCAGTGTCAATCGCCATCAGGCGAAACCACTCTGACTTCTGAGCTACTTGTAATTGACGTCACCATGCCAAGAACGAATTTAGTTCAAATGACAGGTGTAGGGTTTGAACCCGCTACCTCGGCATGATCACACTGGAAGTTGATGACCTAGCTTTCTTATTCATTCAGCCATGCTGACCTCAGTTAAGCTTAATATGGCGAGAGTATTTATGTTTCTGAGCCATGACGCTGTGTGTGAGTCGGTTTGCTTCCTTGTTCACATCTTGCGCACTGTCAGTATTTTGTATCTGCATTTACACATGTTGTATCTACATACAGTTTGTCTGTGTATACATTAGTCAGTATTGTGTATCTACATGCACTTTGTCTGTGATTGCATTAGTCAGTGGGAGTATTCGTGGCGAAGTGGTCAAGCCGTCTGACTTGGGCTCCGAAGGTTGTGGGTTCGATTCCTGGCCGCGGCCTTCGGTTCACGAGTGCATTTTTTTCGGAGACTCCTGGGGGTCGTCGCTAGAGCTACGGAGTTCGTGCTTTGCCCGACGCTTTCGGCAGTTCGCTGCTGAAAGAGACTGAGCCATGTGGGATAAAATCCCGGTGCGATGAAGTCGACCATGTCGACTTTTAAGCGACTTTTATTTAGTCAGTGTTTTGTATGTACATATAGTCTGTCTGGGTAAACATTAGTCAGTATTTTGTATCTAAATACAGTTTGTCTGTGTACGCATTAGATACTATTTCTTATTTCAACTATGTTTATAGAAAGAAGGATTTCGTGTAATAAATCACTGGCACTTGGGTTAACACAAGAAACGATATATAGTAGGTTCATTCACCATGTGCCGTGCCGAAAAGCGTGGGTGACCATGTTTCGCCATTTCACTCGATCACCAGAGTCGTGGATCAGCTCAATGTTCTTGTCTCGATCAAGCCACGTGACCAATCCATCCAGGTATTTACTTCTCTGCCCTTCCCTTGTTCTCTTCCCCTCGATTTTGTCAGTTGTCACAAATTTATAGACAGAATGGAAGACAATAGGGAAACAAAACTCGCTTACACTCAGGAAATAAATGACCGTAGACCCCGAGGTAGACCAAGAAGACGGTAGAGAGATAATATATATACAGACCTACAAGCACTTGGAATCAACGACTGGCAAGAGAAGGTCAACCAGAGTGACGAATGGAGACGGATTGTATCTGCAGCAAAGAACCTCAATGGCTCGAAACGCTGAAGAAGCAGACGAATAACATGACCAAAATATTGTGACTGTCTACGTCTAATTTCTCTAATCAGTTTGCGATTTTCATTTGTTTCTTGTCATTGCTTTTTCTGTCTGTCTATGGTATTCTTTGCATTTTCCTCTAAAATCACATTTTCACAGCCATCAGGTGTTTTTTTCAGCTAGTCTGCTCATTGTGCATGTTTAGTAGGTACACTTAGTAATAACTATTGGGACAGAAGAAGTTACAGTAAGAGAGATGAGTTGATTTAAACACCAACATAACAACACTCGGGAATTCCTATACATCTACAGCAATCAGCCAAGAGCCCCACCACTAATGATATCAGTAACAGTCTGATTATGTGTCCCTCTGGCCTTTCCTCGGAGTTTGAATGTCAGCCATACCATCTGGTAACTCCCTACAGCACCATTCTCTCCAGGCCGTGATGGTCTGCCTGTTCAGCACCATGCACACGATCACCAAAGGACAAAGTAACAACTGGCTTGTGAAGAATGAAGTAATACGCGCGACTGTTTTCTCCAGCACATGTAGACACATACGCACGTAGACACGTACACACATAGACATGTACGCACATAGACACGTACGCACATAGACACGTACCAGTGGACAAGGCTGCTCAATACATGTGATGATTAGCGTGCAGGTTCTACACAAACACACATCCACACACACACACACACACACACACACACACACACACACATGCACGCACGCACACGATTATGGATACGCATTCTAATAGTCGCGCCTAAGCACAGAATGACATATCCATTGTTTAGAACATCCTAACATTCTACCATATACATTTCCACCACTGCAGACTTGCATACCTGTATAATGGAACTTTATAGAGTCGCATTTTTTAGACATACACTGGGATAGACTCTCTTCCTCATAGACTCACTCCCTCCTAGACTCACTCCCTAATAGACTAATTAACTCAATGACTCACTACCACATAGACTCACTCCCGCATAAATTCACTCCCTCAAAAAGAAGCTTCCTCATAGACACACTCCCCCATAGACGCAATCACTCATAGACACATTCCCTCGTGAACTCACTACCCCATAGACTCACTCCCTCATAGACCCACTCCCTCTATCCATCTATCATGTGCCATGCCGGTAAGCGTGGACGGTCATGTTCTGCCATCTCACTCGATCACCAGAGTCGTGTATCAGCTCCGTATTTCTGTCTCGACCATGCCACAAGGCCAAGCCATCCAGGTACTTGCTTCTAGGTCTTCCCCTTGGTCTGTTCCCCTCGATCTTACCAGTTGTCACCAAATTCTCCAATCCATTTCTTCTCATAACATGCCCAAAAAATTTTGACTGTCTACGTCTAATTTCTCTAATCAATTTACGATCTTCATTTGTTTCTTGAAGGACTTGTTCATTGGTCTTTCTGGCTGTCCATGGTATTCTTGGCATTTTCCTCAGAAACCACATCTCTACAGCCATCAGATGTTTTTCAGCCTGACTGCTCATTGTCCACGCTTCACATCCATACAAAAGTACAGGTTCAATGTAGCATCTCAACACTCTTTTTCTCGTTTCAATTGACAACTTTTTATTGGTCAATATGTTTTTCATCTTGCTAAAGGCTACTTTTGCCATGGCGATTCTTGTTCTAATCTCTTCAAGGCATCTCCCATCAGATGTTATTACTGTTCCGAGATAATTGTACCTGCTCACTTGTTGAAGAATATTCCCATTTACTTGTATATTACATTGTGGTATTTCGTCCTTCCTAGTGACGACCATAATCTGTGTCTTTTTACAATTTAATTCTAACCCTAGTTGTTCACTGTGTGTAACAATCGCATCTACTAAATTTTGCAGGTCCTGTTCATTGTCTGCAATCAAGACTGTATCATCTGCATATCTAATGTTATTGATGCATCGTCCCCCAATGTTGATTCCTTCCATATCTTCAATATTTCTGAAAATACTTTCACTGTACAGGGAAAACAGATCTGGAGACATTACACATCCCTGTCTCACACCCCTTTTAATAGGCTGATATTGGCTTACTTCATTATCAACTCTTATGGCAGCTTGTTGTTTCCAATATATGTTTTTTACAAGTCTAAGATCTTTTCCATCAATTTGTAGATCTTCAAGAATCCTTATCATGTTGACATGTCTCACTTTATCAAAAGCCTTTGTGTAGTCAATAAAGCAAAGGTGTAGATCTTTGTTTACTTCTATAGAACGTTCCATTATGTTTCTCAGTATATACACAGCATTTACTGTACCCTTGCCTTCCACAAACCCACATTGTTCTTCTCCTATTTCAGGTTGTATTTTCCTCCTAACTCTTTGCATGATAATTCTTAGCAAAATCTTCGTGATGTGACTCATTATACTAATTGTTCGATGTTGATCACATTCCAAGGCTCCTGATTTCTTTGGGATTGCAATAAATACAGAATTACATAACTCCTGAGGTATATTTCCAGTATCATATATTGTATTAAGCAGACTGGTAACTTTATCTATTCCATATTCTTCTAAAGCATTAATCATTTCTGTTGTGACGCTGTCTGAACCGGGTGTCTTGCCAGATTTCTTATGGTTAAGAGCATTCTGAACCTCCATCTTCAAAATTGCTGGTCCTTCACTATTATTTTGAACATCATACTGTTCGTCTCTGTTATCGTCATACAGGTTTTTCACGTAATCTGACCATTCATGTAATATCTGATCTTTTTCTATTATGACTCTTCCATCTTTTGTCTTTAGGCAGCCTGCTGATGTACGTGTTCTTTGATTAGTAAGCTCCTGAATTCTTTTGTGCATTAGTTTCGCATTGTTACTGTTGTGTTGTTTTTCAATTTCTCTGCAATTTTTCTCAAGCCATGTTTCTTTTGCCTCCTTACATAAGGTTCTCATTTTTCTGTGAATTTCTTCATATTTGGCAGGATTATTTTTGTTCTGTCTTCTTGTTTCCATTAGTTGTAAAATTTCTTCAGTCATCCATGTCTTACGGCCGACTTTCTTTACTTTTGGAATAGTTTTTCCTGCTGCGCAACTGATTGAATTCTTCATTGTTTCCCATTGATCATCTACATCTTGAAACAGGATCTCTAGATCAGACAATATATCAAATTTGTTCTTTACTTCTATGTTAAAATTCTCTTGTATTTCTTTGTCAGTTTTCAATTTGCACAAGTCATATTTAGGGTTTCCTGCTGTATACTTGACTTTCTTTAACTTTACCCTCAATGTGCCTGTAATTAATCTGTGATCACTGTAACAGTCTGCATTTGGAACTGTTTTTACGACTGTTAACGCATTTCGAAACCTTTTGCTAATCAGGATGTAATCTATCTGGTTTTTAATCCTGCTGTCTGGACTCCTCCATGTCCATAATCTTCTAGGATGCTGTTTAAACCAGGTGTTTCCTACAACCATTTCTTGTTCTTTTGCCCATTCTACAAGTCTGTATCCTCTTTCATTTCTCTCTCCCAAACTATGGTTGCCTACACTGCATCCATCGCCTTGCTGTCCTATTTTTGCGTTGAAATCACCCATTATGATATTTATTTCTGATTTTTTGCAGTTCTTCAAAGCAGACTCCACGTCATTATAAAATTCCTCTATGCTTTCTTCACTGCTTTCACTTGTTGGGGCATATACTTGAATGACATTTATTTTATTTATACTCCCTCATAGACGCACTAACCCATAGACTCAATCACTCTTAGACTCACTCCCTCATGGACTCACACCGTCATAGAATCATTCCCTCATGGACTCACTCCCTCATAGACTCACTATCTCATGGACTGATTACCTCATGCACTCATTCCACCATGGACTCACTCCCTCATAGACTCACTACATCGCAGACTCACTCCCACATAAATTCACTCCCTCAAAGAGTAACTTCCTCATAGACGCACTCTCCCATAGACTCAATCAACTCAGAGACTCACTCCCTCGGGACTCACTACCTCATAGAATCACTACCTCATAGACTCACTCCCTCATAGACGCACTCCCTCATAGACTTAATCACTCATAGACTCACTCTCAAAGACTTACTCCTTCATAGACTCACTGCCATACATACACAAACTACCTCCGACACACACAGTTATAGACAGACACCGACACTCTTAGACACACACGCCCATAGACATACACACCCATAGACACACAACAACACAGACACATACACTCACAGACAAACACCCCCACAGATAACACCCCCATACAGGCAAGCACACAGACACACCCCACAGAAACACCCCCACAGATAACACCCCCATACAGGCAAGCACACAGACACACCCCACAGAAACACCCCCACAGATAACACCCCCATACAGGCAAGCACACAGACATACCCCACAGAAACACCCCCACAGATAACACCCCCATACAGGCAAGCACACAGACACACCCCACAGAAACACCCCCACAGATAACACCCCCATACAGGCAAGCACACAGACACACCCCACAGAAACACCCCCACAGATAACAACCCCATACAGACAAGCACACAGACACACCCCACAGAAACATCCCCACAGATAACACCCCCATACAGGCAAGCACACAGACACACCCCACAGAAACACCCCCACAGATAACACCCCCATACAGGCAAGCACACAGACACACCCCACAGAAACACCCCCACAGATAACACCCCCATACAGGCAAGCACACAGACACACCCCACAGAAACACCCCCACAGATAACACCCCCATACAGGCAAGCACACAGACACACCCCACAGAAACACTCCCTCAGATACACCGCCACAGACACACCCTCCCTAAACAAACACCCCACAGACAAACTCCCACAGACAAACTCCCACAGACAAACACCCCAACAGGCACACACCACAAAGGTACAAGACTGACACACTCCCCTACAGACACCCCCATAGACACTCCCACACAGACACACGCCCCAAAGATACAAAGATACACACCCCCCAAAGACACCCCCACAGGCACACACCCCTGAATGACAATACCCCCAAAGACACTCACTCAAAGATAACTCCTCCCCTCTCCACAGACACACACCCCCACAGACACCCCCACAGACACACATTCCCACAGACACACCCCCAAAGATACTCATCCAAAGACAAACACCCCCCCCCCCCCCAACAGACACACAACCCCACAGACATACAACCCCACAGACACACACACCGACAGATACACCCCCACAGACACACCCCTAAAGACACATCCTCAAAGACACACCCCAAAGATACACACCCCCACAGACACACACCCCACAGACACACACTCCCACAGACACACATCCCACAGACACACACCACAAAACACCCTCACAAACATCCCCCCCCACCAAGATCCCCCTCCCCCCACGGATACACCGTCAAAGACACACCCTGAAAGACACGCACTCAAAGACACACCCTCAAAGACACACCCTCGAAGACACACACCCCCACAGACGCACACACCTCAGACACACATCACCACAGACTCAACCCCACCCCACAGACACATCCTCCAAAGACACACATCCCCGAAGAACACATACCCACAGACACATCCCGCCTTCAAAGACACTCCGACAAACACACCCTCACAGACTTACACCTCTCGGACAAACACCCCAAAGACACACACCAACAGACACCCCCCCCCCCCAAGACACACACCCCACATACACACACACACATAGGCACACACACACACACCCATAGACACATCCCCATATTCACTCTCACACACACTCACCCCCATACACTCTCACCCCCATAAACACGCCACCCCGTAGACACACCCCCACATCACTCACCCTCACAGACATCCACACACATACACACCACCCCCTCCTCCCACAGACACACCACATCCCCTCTCCCTTCTCCCCCCCCCCCCTTTCCACAGATACACAACCATGTGCAGACACTAAAGTCTCCAGCAACAAACCGACAACCAGGCGTCGTTGTCTCATACACAGATTGATTACTTCCCCTGGACCGTCCAGCCAACAGACAGCAGTTTTTCGACTTGACCCACTTAGACAGACAGTGAAAGGTATGAGAAAGTGCTTACGTGGAAGATGCACGAACAATGTAAGATGGTTTCTTTCATTAGGAAACGGTTCGGCTTTATGGGATTCCATCGATTGCCGTCTCTTGTTGAGTTGGGGCATCTTGAGTTCTTAAAGACACATGATGGTCGGGAAAGGTTGAGTCTTGAAGTCTGGAGATAAACATTTCTTCGTAAATTAATATGCCCCATCGTGGTGAGATTCGCGCTTCTCTAGACACACAGGTATGGATAGCTGTCTGCAGTCGTAAATATGATTGCTGGTTGTGAGTTTGTGTGTGCGTGTGGTTATACGAAAGATAATAACAGTGTCCATGTTTATTCGTTCGTGATTCGTGAACCACTGAAGAAATGCAACTGTAGGTTAATTTGTAGTGAGCTAAAAGACTACTGAATGATGCAAGCAATGAACGGTATCGCTATGGCAACCGGATTATTTTTATCAGCCAATCGGTAGTTGGTTTTTGGAATGGCCCTTGTAAATATAAATGCATAAATCACCAAAACACGTAAAGTAGAGTGTATGCTGTGCTAGAGCACAAGCATAAATAACAACACGGACATTGCGGACTAAGCCTTCGTCAGCACAGAACCACCATACACACACACACACATACAACTGCATGAAAACCACTACATAAACATGAATGTATACATAGAAGCTGCTCGCTTGTTTCCTTGTTGTGAACGTGTGTAATCACATCCGCGTGTGTGATGTTAAATATGTATGAGGTGACATTAATGAGATGATAGTTGTATGAGATGATAGTTGTATGAGATGATAGTTGTATGAGATAATAGTTGTATGAGATGATAGTTGTATGAGATGATAGTTGTATGAGATGATAGGTGTATGAGATGATAGTTGTAAGAGGTGATCGTTGTAAGAGATGATAGTTGTATGAGATGATAGTTGTATGAGATGATAGTTGTATGAGGTGATAGTTGTATGAGGTGATAGTTGTATGAGATGATAGTTGTATGAGATGATCGTTGTATGAGGTGATCGTTGTATGAGATGATAGTTGTATGAGATGATAGTAGTATGAGATGATAGTTGTATGAGATGATAGTTGTATGAGATGATAGGTGTATGAGATGATAGTTGTATGAGATAATAAATGTATGAAATGACAAATACACGAGGTGACTTTAATGAGATAAACGAACGAACGAACGAACAAACTTTATTTTCAAAGGGTTAAGAATTGGGCACGCAGGCCCGTCTAACATTCTGCCCTTCTATCACTCTCTTTCATACATTATTTCATTCACACATCATTCAAGGCTAACAAAGAACAGCAACAATATAAAAGATATGCATTATAAAGGCATGGGCAAAATGCGAACATCAAAACTACATGACACAGTAATATTAGATAATGGTCTGACACTTGTTATTAGCATGTGGAATATACTGGCCTACAAAAAGGGGACTGGCTGTTATACTAGGGTTTTGTTATTATTATTATTATCTCTATTATTAAGGGGGAAGGTAATCCGTATTGAGATAGTGTTCGAATAATTTGCAATTATATGAATAGAGATTGGTGATGTCTTTGATGTCTTGTGGAAGATTGTTCCACAGCTGAGCTGCAGAGTACGTTAAGCTTGTTTTGTATAAGTCAATCCTAGGCTTCGGAATGTGTAGTATATTTAAACGTTTACTGTGTCTAGCATTATATTTAAACAATGGCCAAAGGTAATTTGGGGCATTCAGATGCAGGATTTTGTGAATTAGTTTAGCTTTATTGAAAAGCAGGCGTTTGCGGAATGGTAGTAACTGAAGGCGTTTATACAGGCTAAGATTGTCAGATAAATGTTTGCTATAAATTAGACTCATGGCCAGTTTCTGGAGTGAGTAAAGTCGTTTGGTGTTTGAATTAGAACAACCGTCCCAGATTGTAGAGCAGTAGTCAAAGTGTGTCTGTATATGAGAAGTATAGAATAGTTTCCTTGTGTCCTCATCAAGGAAGTTTTTAATTTTGGCGAGTTGGTAGACTTTTTTCGCTGTTTGTTTAATGAGCGCTTGAACGTGGGAATTAAAGGTTAAGTTTCTATCAATGATTAGGCCTAATGTTTTGTGCTCAATTACACTTTCTACTGGCATGTTATCGATGTGAAGTTGAAGTGATGTGTGTGAGCTTAGAGTTTGAAGTCTTTGTCTGGTTGTTAATAACATTGCTTTTGTTTTAGTGATGTTAATTTGCATACGGTTTGAATAGTTCCACCTAACTACATTATTTAATTCTTGTTGTAAAGACGACTCCAGTAAAATACAGTTTTCAGCGTTTGTGTACACTGTACAGTCATCTGCAAATAGAATGCAGGACGACGAAAGATGCAAAGGTAGATCGTTAATATATATGGCAAATAATAGAGGGCCAAGAATAGAGCCTTGCGGTACTCCTATATTGAAGGTAGTGGTTTGAGACAGAGATTTATTATGTGATACTACTTGCTTTCTGTTTGATAGAAAAGATGATATTAGAGTGACTACATTAGGGCCAATTTTCATTGTCTCAAGTTTTTAAATTAAAATAACATGGTCTATCATATCAAATGCTTTCTTGAAATCAATAAACACAGTTCCACATAGACTGTTGTTGTTTATATTCTGGTGCCAATTTTCTATCATGTTTGTTAGGGCCGTATGGCAAGAATATTTTGGTCGAAATCCTGATTGGCTATCAACAATAAGCTTGTTGCGAACTAAATACTGTAATGTTACTTTATGGATGTGTTTTTCTAGTGGCTTAGATAGTGATGATAGTAAGGAAATGGGTCTGTAATTGTTCGGGAGACCATTGTCCAATGAACCAGATTTAAGAAGAGGATACACTTTAGCGATTTTGAGAGCTGATGGAAAGTGGCCTTTGGTGAGACACTGATTATATACATAGGTTAGTGATGTACAGATTACTGGCGCGGCACAACGGAGAATCCGGTTGCTGATTCCATCTAACCCAGATGAGGTTGTGTTTTTTGGGTTACTGAGGTAAGTGAATACTTCAGTGATTGTCATTAGCGGTATGTCGGAAAGAATATGGCGGGAGCATCTATTCTCGCAAAACGATGACAATAAAGATAAGTTGCAAGGAGAATTGGGTATTGAAGCTTTCAACTGGTCTATGTCAGTTTGAAAAAAATACTGAATTGGTCGCATGTAATATGATTTGATGGTAAAGAATTTCGGAAGTTATATTTGTTTGTCAAGGTGTTAATTGCCTTCCATATATCCTTAATATTTGTTTTGTCCATTACTAAGTTCTATAGTTGTATGAGGTGACAAATATACGAGGCGACATTAATGAGATGATAGTTGTATGAGATAATAAATGTATGAGATGACAAATACACGAGGTGACATTGATGAGATGATAGTTGTATGAGATGAGAGTTGCATGAGGTGATAGTTGTATGAGATGATAGTTGTATGAGATGATAGTTGCATGAGATGACAAATACACGAGGTGACATTAATGAGATGATAGTTGTATGAGATGATAGTTGTATGAGATGACAAATACACGAGGTGACATTAATGAGATGATAGTTGTATGAGATCATAGTTGCATGAGGTGATAGTTGTATGAGATGGTAGTTGAATAAGATGATAGTTGTATGAGATGATAGTTGAATAAGATGATAGTTGTATGAGATGATAGTTGTATGAGATTATAGTTGTATGAGATGATAGTTGTATGAGATGATAGTTGTATGAGGTGACAAATATACGAGGTGATATTAATGAGATGATAGTTGTATGAGATGATAGTTGAATGAGATGATACGTGTATGAGATTATAGTTGCATGAGGCAATAGTTGTATGAGATGCTAGTTGTATGAGATGATAGTTGTATGAGATGATAGTTGTATGAGATGACAAATACATTAGGTGACATTAATGAGATGATAGTTGTATGAGATGATTGTTGTATGAGATGATAGTTGTATGAGATGACAAATACACGAGGTGACATTAATGAGATGATAGTTGTATGAGATCATAGTTGCATGAGGTGATAGTTGTATGAGATGATAGTTGTATGAGATGGTAGTTGAATAAGATGATAGTTGTATGAGATGATACTTGTATGAGATGATAGTTGTATGAGATGATAGTTGTATGAGATGATTGTTGTATGAGACGACAAATACACGAGGTGACATTAATGAGATGATAGCTGTGTGAGATGATAGTTGTAGGAGGTGACAAATATACTAGGTGATATTAATGAGATGATAGTTGTATGAGATGATAGTTGTATGAGATGATAGTTGTATGAGATGATAGTTGTATGAGATGATAGTTGCATGAGGTGATAGTTGTATGAGATGCTGGTTGTATGAGATGATGGTTGTATGAGATGATAGTTGCATGAGATGACAAATACACGAGGTGACATTAAAGAGATGGTAGTTGTATGAGATAATAGTTGTATGAGATGATAGTTGTATGAGATGATAGTTGTATGAGATGATAGTTGTATGAGATGATAGTTGTATGAGATGATAGTTGCATGAGGTGATAGTTGTATGAGATGCTGGTTGTATGAGATGATGGTTGTATGAGATGATAGTTGCATGAGATGATAAATACACGAGGTGACATTAAAGAGATGGTAGTTGTATGAGATAATAGTTGTATGAGATGATAGTTGTATGAGATGACAAATATACGAGGTGACATTAATGAGATGCTAGTTGTATGAGATGATAGCTGTATGAGATGATAGTTGTATGAGATGATAGTTGTATGAGATGAAAAATACACGAGGAGACATGAATGAGATGATAGTTGTATGAGATGATAGTTGTATGAGATGATAGTTGTATGAGATGATAGTTGTATGAGATGATAGTTGTATGAGATGATAGTTGTATGAGGTGATAGTTGTATGAGATGATAGTTGCATGAGGTGATAGTTGTATGAGATGATAGTTGCATGAGGTGACAAATATAGGAGGTGACATTAATGAGATCATAGTAGTATAGGAGGATGGTTGTCTAAAATTATAATTATATGTTTATGTAACATTCATAGAACTCAAGCAGTGAGAGGTTGCTGTGCCTAGTTGTCAGCTCATCATTGTTTATGTACAGATTATAGAACTCAAGCAACAGGAGGTTGTTTTTCCCAGCTTTCAGATCATCATTGTTTATGTAACTTTTATAGCATGCAAGCAGTGGGAGGTCGCTGTATCCAACTTTCAGTTAGAGGTCCGTTTGCAGCTGAATGATTTCATGTTTTAGGTTATTATGAACGTCAGCTGGTGTCAGACTGAAAGTGTAGCACAAGTGCTTAGAATGCGGAATTACCCCGCTACCCCGCCAGCAAACTGCATAAAACCAATATGACCCAATAGACGTTCAATCTGGAATATACAGCACAATACACTTTCCTACTGCCATTTATAAAATGTTTTTTTATGTTCCATTCCCTGGGTCGTTGGTAATCATGTCTATCCATATTCTTCTATCTCTTGGAACTACAATGATTTTTCTGATACCGACGATTCTGCCTGTCATTATGTCAAACTGTCCAGCATCTTCTCTCTTCCCCCCCCCCCAACCTCCCTTTCTTACCCTGCAATATTCCTGCTGTCACGACATACACCCGGTTTCGCCCAATGTAGACTGTCTTCTGATGATAGGCACCAGTTTTCTTTGTGAGATGACTTCTTCCAGTGTGTTTTCGTTGATCTTTCTATCCGTCCATGGCGATTTCATCATTATTATGTACAATCACATTTCTGCCATTCCACGACATCATAACTTGGGGAAAATGGTTCAGCAGAGAATGACCAGAGGATGTAGCAGACACTAAGAACTCTGAGGAAAGGTCAAACGGACAGATAATCAGACAGCAATTGGTATGATTCGTGTTGGGACTCTTCTCATGTTGTTGAAGATAAGGACGGAGCATATAAGGGAATTTCCCGAGTGCTGTGTTTATCGGTTCCTGACTCATCCTCAGCTCGAACACATGTCTAACAGGTCAGCAGGCTAGTATGCAAGCTATTGCGCTACGGCTTCTCCCGCAACACGTATGGTAAATATAAAGTATTTTGAAATCTGTAAACAAATGGGTAATTTTTTAGTTAAGGGGCGCAACTAAGAATACTTGAATATATAATTCAAAATCATGGGTTATGTCCCTTGCATTAAACAACGTTCCTGGGCATTTGTATTTTTAAACTGGGAGTGAAAAGAGAGTTCTTAAGAGAAATAAAAAGAGGGAAGTGAAATATTTCGGCGACGTTAAAAGACATAACACTCATATACAATCTATTCTGGAGAGTAAGGTTGGGGGCAAGCGAGCAAATGGTAGACAACGATACAAGTGGTAAGATAACCTCGAGGGATGAACGAATAGCAATCTGATAGAATGTAAAATCATTGCGAGTGACAGACGGGTGTTGGAGATGTATTGCTGCTAGCCTGTATTGTGTAGACGACTTCTGATTGATTGATGTGATTGATTATTAGCCAACACTCATCCTCACTGCATATCTACCTATCAGCCTATAAGTGCTCAGATCCGATCCTCAGTATCTCCCTCAGTATCTCCCTCAGTATCTCCCTCAGCGTAGAGCGACTGGCGACACCAGTTCTGTGTTAGTTGACTGTTCTTCATTGGCTTTAAGCATAGCTTTCCTGTCTAGCTTCACCTCATTTGACTTGATAGCCTGGTCACGGTTGGAGAGCCACATCCATCCCTTGAGTCATTTTCTTGGCCTGTCCTAAAGCGCTCCTTCAGGATGTAATCTTTGTCCATTCCCCACAGCAGCCTTGCCCGCAAGTTTGTCTGCTCGTTTTTTTTTAATCTCCCACCCACGCGCCCTGGCACGAAAATGAAACAGATATAAGTCGATCTTGATCTGTTCAGAGATTCTAGCCATTACCTTCTGGCCCAACTATTCTCTATTCAGACCTACTGTTAGTTAGTTATCTGTTTGGGGTATTATACTTACACTCATGACAAGTCCACAGGTGCTCAGATCCCCCCTTCCGCATATATACTTTAGCATCCGGCAACTAATAGTTCCAGTTATTTTTGGGTGACGAGGCCCCTCATTCTCCCGATGTGCCTCTCGAGTCAGAACTACCATGTCCTCCTCTACCTCTAGAAAACAGGTTTTGAATATAGCTGTTCACTTTCACAAAATATTCCATGGAAATTTCGATATATGAAGCCCATAATCGGGCACTCTCACGATGTTTATACTTCACCTCGACACCGCAAATTATAATAGGAACATGATGAGATTAGACTTTCACAAAAAGTAAAAGAACCTTGGCATGTTTATTCCAACCATATCCCTAATGCTGGGGTACTGTGCCTGACGCCTAGCTTCCTAGGATACAGACGAAAAACTATGAAAGCCCGTGTGCACGTTACGTAATACACAAATGCAATCGTCATGGTGTAGCATATCGTTAGCAAAACGTCACACTCATAACGGACTGTGGACAAGTCTCTCCACTCTCTGCGATTTCTCCCGCCTCTTGTACCAACATACTTGTGGCGTGTGCAATGTCCTTCTTCGGGCTGTACCCTTGTTTCATGTAGTAACATGTTTGGAGAGTCTGCAATGTCCTTCTTCGGGCTGTAATCAACAACAATCTAATAATTAACAGTCAATCTGGGTTTCGACCTAAATATTCTTGCCATAGTGCTCTAGCAAAAATGATCGATAACTGGCACTTAAACATCAACAACGGTAGAATTTGTGGAGCGGTGTTTGTAGACTTTAAAAAAGCTTTTGATATGGTAGATCACGATATTTTAATTAGAAAACTAAAACAAATGAAGACAAGCACCAACATGGTGAACATAATTACGTCATTTCTATCCGACAGACAACAAGTCGTGTCCTTCAACAACTGTCTATCAAGACCCACACAGCTTAATATTGGTGTGCCTCAGGGCTCAATACTAGGTCCGCTGCTTTTTGCAGTTTATATTAATGATCTTCCTTTATATATCAATACAACTTGTGATCTATTTGCAGACGACTGTACTATATATACTAGTCAAGAAAACCGTAGTGAATTAGAGATTTCTTTACAAAAGGAACTTGATAATCTTACTAGATGGAGCAATGAAAACCGCATGCAAATTAACATTGACAAAACCAAATCCATGCTAATAACTACCAGACAAAAACTGCAGACACTAGCCATAACTGGAGCACCGCTCGAACTCCGCATAGGCATGTTACCTATAGTTAATGTGACTGAACATAAAACACTAGGTCTTTTAACTGACAGCCATTTGAACTGGAGCTCTCATGTTCACGCTCTTACCAAGAAAATAACACAGAAAGTTTACCAACTTGCTAAAATTCAGCACTTCCTGGACGAAAGCACACGAAAAATATTCTATACATGCTATATCCAATCACATCTCGATTACTGTTCCACAGTTTGGGATGGTTGCCCTAAATCAAATTTAAAACGACTATGTTCTCTACAAAACCGCGCTATTCGTCTGGTTTCTGGCATAAAGCACGTTGAAAGTAATAATTTGTACAGTCATCTAAGACTTCTACCACTTCAAAAGCGCTTCCTTTTCAACAAAGCCAAATTAGTGAATACAATTATATCTCAAAATACCCCAGAGTATCATCTGCCGCTGATTCAATCTAATGCAATGAACAGCAAGCGCCTAAATTTGTTACATGTCTCAAAGCCTAGATTGGACCTATACAAAACATGTTTCGCCTATTCTGGTGCTCACTTATGGAATGAGCTGCCTCCAGATCTGAAAACTCCAATGAGTCCCTACGCATTTAACCGAAAACTCTTTCATTACCTAATCCATATCGACTATATGCCACCATAATTCATTTACTGGTATAATTGTTTATTATAATTGTTTAACTACAATTGTTCACTATATATGTGTGTGTGTGAGAGCGAGAGAGAGAGAGAGAGAGAGAGAGAGAGAGAGAGAGGGTGTCAGAGAGAGGGAGAAAGTGAATGTGTGTGTGCGCACGTGCATGCGTGTGTGTGGAGAGAGTGATTGAGTGAGAAATGGTGGGGGAATGTGTCAGTGCATGCATTCGTACGTGTATGTGTGAGAGTGAGTGAGGGAGTGTGTGTGTGCGTGCATGCGTTCATGCATACGTGTATGTGTGAGAGAGTGTGATTGAGAGAGTGAGTGTGTGTGTGTGTGTGTGAAGGATTGTGTGTGAGAGAGTGAGACAGTGGGAGAGTTGTTGTGTTAGTGTGTGTGTGTGCGCATGCGTGTGAGTGTGTGTATATGAAATAATACAGAGAGAGAGAGAGAGAGAGAGAGTGAGAGAGAGAGAGAGAGAGAGAGAGAGAGAGAGAGCTGAGCAGATGCATGTCATGTAACACGAATGTTATGTAACACGTGAATCCATATGTTTGTGTATTCCCATCTGTCATATTATCAGTTAAATACCACTTGATTTTATCATGCATAATATAAACTCATGTTCATTACTGTAGTTTGAGTGAGAGAGTCAGTGAGTGTGAATGAGAGATAGAATGAGTGAGCATGAGAGTGAATGAGTGAGCATGAGAGTGAATCAGTGAGCGCTAGAGTGAATGAATGAGAGTGAATGAGTGAGCATGAGAGTGAATGAGTGAGCGCTAGAGTGAATGAGTGAGCGCGAGAGTGAATGAGTGAGCGCGAGAGTGAATGAGTGAGCGTAAGAGTGAATGAGTGAGCGTGAGAGTGAATGAATGAGCGCGAGAGTGAATGAGTGAGCGCGAGAGTGAATGAGTGAGCATGAGAGTGAATGAGTGAGCGCGAGAGTGAATGAGTGAGCGTGAGAGTGAATGAGTGAGCGTGAGAGTGAATGAGTGAGCGTGAGAGTGAATGAGTGAGCGTGAGAGTGAATGAGTGAGCGCGAGAGTGAATGAGTGTGCGTGAGAGTGAATGAGTGAGCGTGAGCGTGAGAGTGAATGAGTGAGCGTGAGAGTGAATGAGTGAGCGCGAGAGTGAATGAGTCAGCGTGAGAGAGAGAGAGAGAGAGAGTGTGTGTGTGTGGTGTGGTGTGTGTGTGTGTGTGTGTGTGTGTGTGTGTGTGTGTGTGTGTGTGGGAACTATTTTTACATCACATACTTTTTATGTACACATTTTTCTCCATGTTTAGCATTTTTATGAGACTACTTATGACAATTGTCAGTGTATGTGTGTGAGTAAAGTGTGGGAGGTTGTTCATACTAGTTTCACTGCTAACTTGAGACATTTTGTATGTGTCTAGATGTGAGGAGGTGTGAGTGTGTGTGGAGGATGTGTGTGAGTGTGGGGATATGTGTGGGTGGGGGATGTGTGGGTGGGGATATGGAGATGTGTGGATGGTTTGAGGAAATATGTGTGTTTGGCGGGGTTGTGTGGGTAGGGGATTGTGTTGGGTGGATTGGGGATGCAAGGGCGGGTGGGGAGAAGTGTATGGTGTGTGGGTGTGAGATATGTGTGCGGTGTGTTGGTGCGGGATGTGTGCATGATGTGTGGGTGGAGGGTATGTTTTGTGGTGGTATGGGTGAGGATATGTGTGTGGGTGGAGGATAGTGGGTGGTGGGGTGATGTGTGTGATGGGTGCGGGGAATGTGTGTGTGGGTGGGGTATATGTGGGGGTGAGTAGGGGATGTGTGATGGTTGGGGGAAGTATGTGGGGGTGTGTGGGTGGGAAATGTGTGCGTGGATGGGGAATGAGTGGGTGAGGGTGTGTGAGTGGCTTAGGGTTGTGTAGGTCGGAGAGGGAGTTGTATGTGTCGGGATGGGATGTGTGAGTGGTGGAGGATGTGTGTGGGTAGGGGTATTGTGATCGTGAGATGTTTGGTTGGGGGTGGGTGGGTGGATGGGTGGGGGTGTGGGTGCGTAGTGGAGGATGTATGCGTGAGTGAGTGTATGTTGGTGGACGGGTAGGGAATGCGTGTGTTGGTGGGGAGAGGTGTGTGGTGTGTTGGTTGGGGATATTGTGTGGGTGAGGTATGTGTGTGTTTTGTGGTGTGTGAGTGGGGGTATGTGGAGTGGATTGGTAAGGGTATCTGTGTGGGTGTGGGTGGGAATATTGTGTGGTATCTGGGTGGGGGATATGTGTGTGGTGTGTAAGTGGAGATGTGTTGGTGAGGGATATGTGTGTGTATGTGTGGTGCGTGGGTTGGGAATATTGCGTGGTAGGGGGTGTATGTGATGTGCGGGTGGGGGATTGGGTTAAGGCATGTGTGAGTGGGTGGAAGTTGTATGTGTGAGTGGTGGGGTGTGTGTGAGTGGTTTGGGGATGTATGGGTGGTTAGGGAGATGTGTGTGTTGGGGGGGGGGGGGGGGTAGGGACATGTCAGTTGGTTGGGATGTGTGTGTATTGTTTGGGGATGTGTGAGTGGATGTGCAATGTGTGGGTTGGTGGGGGATTGTGTGCGTGGGGAGGGGAATATGTGGTCGATTGAGATGTGGCTGGGGGATGGGTGGTTTGAGGAGTGGGTGGGGAGATGATGTGTGGGTTAGGATGTGGATGGGCGTGGGATGTGTGGGTTAGTGGGGGAATGTTTGTGGGTGGCGAGTGTGTTTTGGTTGGGGGTTCAGATGAGGGTAGTGTGTGTGGGTGGGGGATGTGCGCGAGGGGGATGGGTCGGTTGGTTGGGTATGTATGTGTCCCTGGTGTGCGTGTGTGTGGGTAGGTTGGGTGTGTGTGTGTGTGGGTGGGGTGATGTATGGATAAGTGGGAGATGGGCCTCATAACATGTTAATAAGCCTTGTTTATGTTTACAACATTCATTTCACAATGTTTATTTTTCTTCCTGTGTAAATGAATAATGCTCTTGATGAATGAAAGACGAGTGATTGGAAGGGCCGAATGTAAGACGGGCCTGCGCGCCCAATTTGTGACCCTAATAAAGTTGATTTGATTTGATTTGATTTGTACCCTTGCCTCATGTAGTAACATGTTTGGAGAGTCTGCAATGTCCTTCTTCGGACTGGTCTAACCATGCCTCATGCACCATCTTACACCATCATGCACCATTTTGCACCATCGTACACCATATTGCACCATCTTGCACCATCGTGCATATAACGACTACAATGTCCTTCTTTGGGCTGTCGAACCCTACCACTTCAGCCGTGAAGCATGCCTTTCCATGATTTCCAGGCCAATATGGCGTTGAATATGGCCAAAATATTTCAGTTCCCAAGACAGGGGAAATAGCTAACTTTCAGACTAACAAATCCAACTGTATTCCCATCTGTAATTCTGAGACTGAAGTGTTATATAGAACCTATCGGTTGTATGGATGTGCAGCTTAAACAATACGTAGATAAATCGAGAAACATCTAATGGTTTTAGAAATGTTCTTTCAGGGGCAAATGCAAAGAATACCATGGATGTTACCATGGAAAACCCTGAACTGTGTAGACAAAGAAATGTGTCGTCATCATCATCATCAAGTGCCATTCCAGCTGGCGTAGGCTTTCATGACTCTCCACAGACCTCGGTCTTTGCTTTTCTGGATCAACTCTGCTGATGATATTCCTCCATGCCACTGTCGCAATCCATCCAGTATCATTTCTCTGTTCTGCCTCTGCCTCTCTTTCCCTTGATCTGTGGAAAAATGTAATTTAAAGCATATAAGCATAATTGGGATAACTGCTGCAAAACTGTGGAGATATAAATGAATGAAAATAACGTAGTACACATGATGAGCATAGTACCAATAGAACAACAGAAAAAGATGAGGACGCTGCGGCGACAAGCATTCATCAGTACACAACAGCACAAAACGCACTACAATAACATCGACAAAAACATGACAAAACAAAGAATAGTGTCGTCTTTGTTTTGTGTTTTCAGCCTATAACAATAACAATTTTTTTAATAATTTTTTTTTTTTTTTGCATATCCTTTTTACAGGACATCGCTGTCAACACCAGCATATTACTGTTGTTGGTGTCTTGGCAAGTTTACGTTCAGTAGTTTGCCATTGCTTTCTGAACGGCCATCTCTCATATCAACTCATTAAAACCCAGCGCAACGCGGTCTGTTGCCAAATCGGTCGCAGCTGTATTTCGAACGTGGGTAATTGGGATTACGAATCGCGTCTCTAAGCTCTTGTCTACGGAAACCTGCAACAATAATATTAACAATAATATTTTATAACAATAATACAAAAGAATTAACAATAGCTACACTGACTTCGATATCAATAAGAAGAATTGAAACAACAATAGTTACAACAACACTAATTTCAATAACAACATGTTTAGTTTAGTTTAGTTTAGTCGATGGATCAACATCACGGTACACGGGTGCAGCCCATAAGTGCTCCGTTCTCCTCCTAACTCAAACCTGAGTCTGGAGAAACTCAGCTCAGTGCACGAACTTCGTGGCACCGGCGAGAATCCTGAAATACTTTGGGTAGATTTTTAACTCGAAATTTTGACCGGGCAGCGCCGTTAGGATACTCTTTTTCGATTTCCAACTGCCAAGGGATGTTTTACGTGCGCAACAATACATACAGGCGTCCGATCTCACCACCCACCACTCAGCCCCCCCCCCCCCCCGATTTAAAAAATAATAACAACATAAATAATAACAATAACAACAGTAACAATAACAACAATAAAAAGTAATAATTACAATAAGAAGAAAGAAAAGAAAAGAATAATAAGAAGAAGACATACTAAGTTAGTTGCATATCCTTTACAGGACGTCGCAATGAAACCAAGCATTTGTTTTTGTCTGTGATTTATTTGCAAGTTTACGTTAAGTAATTTGCCATTGCTTTCTGAACGACGACACTCATTCCATTGTATGAAAACCAACGCAAGGCGGCCTGCTTCCAAATCCCCGTCAGCTGTGTTTCAAACACGGTATGCGGGATTACGAATTTGCGTTCGTAACCCCTTCTTCACAGAGCTTACTAAGACCTTGACCTCAAATTTTCTACTGATCAACAGAAGTGACGTCATGACACACGGGACACGCTCATAGAGTGCTCTCTTCCCCTCCTACCCCTTTCAGATATTGCAGTTTTTTGGGAGCTAATTACCCCTCCCCACCCCACTTCACCCCATCACCACCATAACGACCAACCGTCTTCCTCTTCACCGACCTATAATATGACAGGCGAAGTTATATTAGTTCACACCCTCACGGCAATGTTATCGATAATGTTACTTTCATCTTGCAGTATTTGTAGCCAACACGTTCTTTATCGTGTTTACTGTAATTTACCTAGCTGGGTCATTGGGCGAATTATGATAACACTGTCAGTAACTATTACAATAAAACATCATCATTTGTCCGGGGTATATGATCTCTTTTATGTGGTAATTTAATTATCATCTTAGTTGTGATAGCGAGCCAGGGGTGGAAGATATACTTCGACAGAAGTGGAGTATTTATGTCATTTGTGATGCGTTTGTCATTAGTTCGTGTCAGTTTGTTATTCTCTAGCTCAGTTTTTATTTATTTATTTATTTATTTATTTATTTATTTATTTAGTTATTTATTTATTTATTTATTTATTTTCTTTGACTCACGCGGTTGATACTCCACATCAAAGTCTCTCTTTGGAATATCAGTGTATCCTGAAGCTATGCAGATAAGACACAGAGGCGGTGTTGCGCAGCGTGAATATGTTAGTTATATCATCAATTATATCGTTAGTTATATAGTCAGTTATATTATCAGATATATCGTTTGTTATATTGTTAGTTATGTCGTTAGTTATATCGTTAGTTATATCTTTAGTTATATCGAAAGTTATATAGTTAGTTATATTATGTCGTTAGTTATATCGTTAGTTATGTCGTCAGTTATGTTGTCAGTTATATCGTTAGTTATGTCGTTAGTTATATCGTTAAGTATATTGTAAGTTATGTCGTTAGTTATATCGTTAGTTATATGGTTAGTTATATTGTTAGATGCAACGTTAGTTATACTGTTAGTAATATCGTCAGTTATATCGTTAGTTATATCGTAAGTTATATCATTAGTTATATCGCGAGTTATATCGTTAGTTATGTCGTCACTTATATCATTAGTTATATCGTTAGTTATATTGTCAGTTATGTCGTTAGTTATATCGTTGGTTGTAAGTAGTAAGGGGAGAGGTATTTGAAGCGGAAATTTGGAGCTGATCCGTCTAGGTCACGGTATATTTTACTATATGAAGAGTCTAGCTCCAGCACCGTGACGTCAAAAATAACTGCTCCAGATTTGACATAGTTATTCAAAGCTTGCGGTCTTTGGTGCTTCCAGTGTCTCTGGGGCGAGCGAGGTGAGCGGCGCTGGCGAACCGGACATTCGAACGGCCCGACGCGAGGCTGCCAGTGATCGAGCCCCCCGATGCGGATATCAAAGTCAATACGATTGACAGATCGAACCCGTGATAATGGCCCAAAGTGTAGAGCAAATCCGACATTTCGATCATTACCCCAACCCCATTCTACTTCAAGGATAAATTATAGTTCATCACCGATTCAGTCCTGGGTTTACAGGCATATTAATCCGAGGGTGATTGTTGTCTAAATATGGTAATGGTAAATTGGCCTTTTACAATCTCACGAAATAAAATGAGATCCCATCATAATTTAAAATATTGTCGAGGATGTAGAATAGCAAACACAAATAAGCTAACTAACATAGAAAACTGTCTTATTCCTAGATAATCTAACATTCATTATTAATGTAATTTTTTTTTTTTTTTAAATATTCAATTGAAATAGCATACTTAGTGACATTTGTAAAGTTGTCTTTAAATTATAAGAGAATAATAGTAATGCCAATTACTTCCCTTGTCCAGATCAGGATAAATAGTTTCCTTTGATATTATATGATACAGTCATATACGCCATCAAGAGGATCTAACTCATGAATAACACATCGATTGGTTTATTGCGATTTCACCCCTTTATTTTTTTTTAAATTTATCTTTATATTTTTCAATTTAAAAAAAAAGAACGGTTATTAGTGATCTGTAGATGGTCGTAGAGGCTTATACAATATCTGTATACAACTCTTCAAACGAAAACATTAAAAAGTAAAGATTTTGGATAGTAGTGGGTGTAGTGGTCGAAAAGTGTGTTTGCATATGTGTGTGAGCGTGCGTTGTGGTGGGGTTACAGTACTGTTTCTCCGAATGGGGGAGTGGCTAGCGAGGAGATCGCCAAGGTTGAAGGGTAAAGTCGAGGTGGACAAGTGGCTAGCCAGGAGATCGCCGTGGCTGCAGAGAGGCGACGTAAGGGTAGCGAAGCGATTAGCGAGGAGGTCGGTGTGGTTGAGTGTATGAGCAATTGGCCGCCGTGGCCGAATATATTACCATATGGTCGCCGTGGCAGTAAATACGACCAAGTGGTTGCCGTTGCCAAATATATGACCAAGTGGTCGCCGTGACATAAAGTACAACCAAGTTGTCGATGTGGCCGAAGGTATGACGAAGTGGTCGCCATGGCTGATAATACGACCAAGTTCTCGCCAAGGCCGAATATACGGCCAAGTTGTGGCCGTGGTAGAATGTATGATCAAGTGGTCGCCGTGGTAGAATATATGACCAAGTGGTCGGCGCGGCTAAATGCATGACCAAGTGGTCGCCATGACCGAATGTATAACCAGATGGTCACAGTTGCCGAATGTATGACACAGCGGTTGAAGGTGTGTGCTTGTGTATGTATGGTTTAGCCGGGGTGGCAAAATGGCTAACGAGGAGGTCACTGTGGCTGAATGTATTGACAAAGTGGTCGCCGTGGCCGAATGTATGACCAAGTGGTAGCCGATCTCTCTCTCTCTCACTCTCTCTCTCTCTCTCGGTCACTCTGTATCCATCTGTGTGTGTGTGTATACATACTAGCTGACCCGGCCCGACTTCGCCCAGCCACTGGCGGGGATCTATCTATCTATCTATCTATCTATCTATCTATCTATCTATCTATCTATCTATCTATCTGTCTGTCTGTCTGTCTGTCTGCCTGTCTGTCTGTCTGTCTAATCTATATATCTGTCTAATCTATCTATCTATCTATCTATCTATCTATCTATCTATCTATCTATCTATCTATATCTGTCTGTCTGTCAGTCTGAATTAAAATAAAGTTCGTTCATTCTGTCTGTCTGTCTGTCTGTCTGTTTAGGATAACACAAACATCGGCCTCTGAGTGTTACCACTCGATGCCACTCAATCCATTCATTAGCAAGGTATTTTCGGGCATTTCCAGAAGCACTACACAACTGTGACAACCAAACAACAAAGTCAGCGAGGCAAGCCCCGGGCATATCTTCTGCTCTAAAAATTAGTGTAATATCTCAGTGACCGAATCGACCTCTAAGTGTTAGTATTCGTTAACACTCATGTATTAGCAAGACATTTTAGGGCATTCACAGTACCATTACAAAACAGTGATTACAAAACGAAGTCGACGAGGCAACCCTCAGACATGTCTTCTACTCTAAAAATTAGTGCAATATCGCAGTGACTGAATCGACCTTTGAGGTGTACAATTTGTTACTACTCATACATTAGCAATGTATTTTAGGGCATTCCCTTTCCATAACCACTACAAAGCTGTGACGACCAAACGAAGTTAGCGAATCTAGCCCCGGGCATGTCTTTTGCTCTAAAAATTTGTGTAATATCGCAGTGGCCGAATCGGCCTCTGAGTATTAGTATTCGTTACCACTCATACATTAGCAAGGTAGTTTAGGTCATTCAAAGAAGAATTACAAAACTGTGATGACCAAACGAAGGTCAGCGAGGCAATTCACGGGTATGTTTTCTGCTCTAAAAATTGTCATTTGGTGGTATGTAACGGGCAGAGCAGACTGTTCTTCTTTTGCTCCATCCTTAGCCAATCGATCAGTGCTGTCGTTTCCGGGTACTCTTCTGTGGGATGGTATCCTCTTTATGGTGACCTTATGCTGATTGCTAAGTTCAGAAAGTAATGTCATTAGTACTGGCAATTTCCCAGACAGGAGCGCCCCGAGCACTGATTTTGCATCTGTCAATAGCACCATAGTTTGTGTACCATGGCTGGTATTTAGTAATTTCTGTAAATACTAAAAGTAATAGTATAAGGGGCGTTCATTTGAAATCCGTTCTTGCCGCACCGTGCGTAATTGAGTATGTTGAACATGATCATGTCATAGTCATGTGATAAGTACTGACCAATGAATAAAAGAGCACGTGCGTATCGTCCCATGATGCATAGGTTATGTTTCTGACAGTTGAGAAAATGGCCTGGTTGATCCAAAATTCGCCCAAAGAAGCTCAAAGAGCGGTGATTCAGTTTCTTTCATTTGAAGGATGCCGACAAGTGGACATTCATCGAAGATTGCAGGCAGCATACGGTAACAAATGTGTGTCAACGACAACATTGACAGACTATGTACGAATGTTTCGGAAATGACGTGAGTTCACGACAAATCTTCGACGGCCGGGTCAAGCGCATATTATTTCAACAGGAAAAAAAAACATCCTCAAAAGTGATGCAGTAGTACAGATGAACCGCTGTCGAAGCATACGTTCGCTAGCGAAAGAATTCGATGTATCAATTGGGACAATTCAAAAGGTCGTTCGTAAGAAACTGCAATATCGGAAGGTGCGTTCACAGTGGGTACCAAGAGTGTTGGCCGACCACCAAAAAGAGGAACGCATGAGATGGTGTTTGAACCACTTGCTGCGTTACAGAGTGGAGAGTGGTGCATTTCTCTTCTGCATAGTGGCAGGCAATGAATCATGGTGTCACCACTTTCAGCCGAGCAGCAAGAGAGAGAGAGAGAGAGAGAGAGAGAGAGAGAGAGAGAGAGAGAGAGAGAGAGAGAGAGCATGCAATGGAAGTATGCTAAATCACCAAAAGTCAAACAATTCAAGTTACAGGTTTCCGCTGGTACGGTTATTATGAGCGCATATTTTCATTTACCACGAAGAGCTACTGTTGACCGACTTTAAAGAACCTGGTGTCAGCATCAACTCTACCCACTGCTTGCAAACACTAGACGACCTGCAAAAAGCCATCAAGAATATATGACCCGGCATACTTTCACGCGATCTGATTTTGTTGCACGATCATGCTCGTCTGCATGTCGCAAGGATTGTGCAGGAAGCATTAGCAAGAAACAAGTGGGAAATTCTGCAACATCCAGCCTGATTTGTCACAATGTGATTTTCATTTGCTCGGACCTCTAAAAAATAGCTCTCAATGGGCAACGATGTCACACAGATGCAGACGTATTGAACGCGGTAAACACTTGGTTCAGTGAGCAACCACAATCCATTTTGCGGACGTCATTCGCTGCCTACGTAAGCAATGGGATGCTTATGAAGGTCCCTTGAAGACGAATACTCAGATGATATCGGAGCTATCCCAAGTGGAACCACAGACTCCATTGTCATAAATGTTGTTATGATTGTTTCATTGGACCGCATATACAACGAAAGTTTGGAGTTCTTGGCGCTGTGACATGGAAACGTTGTGAAGCTATCTATAAAAGACAGAGCCACTTTGTGGTAAAAGAAAAACCAAGAGTGTTGAGAGATGCTTGATTAATCTGTATAAGTGCTTCCTTATCAGATACTTTGGAATGGTGAGTTGAAGCTTTCGGTAATGTAAAAGGGGGAATGTGCTGACGTTGATGATTATGTAGTATGAAATACTTCTAAAATAATAGTAGGAACATGTGTTAGTCACCTGGGAAAAATATTGGCCAAGTAAAGAAATGTGTCCCCTAATATGGACCACCCTAATGGATATAGAAAAAAGAGAGAAGAGAGACCATGTTAAACTTCTGATGCTCTGTTGACGAAGTAGTGGAATCACTCCCATACATGACGATCATCATGAGTTAGGTCCCCTGGTTTAACAGCCATCAAGAAACTTTTTCTGTAGTATCCCTCTTAACCATGTGTCTCGGATGTACCATTACACATGTACACGGAAGCGATGCCATCTTTAACTGGAGGTAACGATTACCCACGTGTCTCGGATGTACCCCTATGTATGAGACCGGACGCACCGCGATTTTTGACCAGATGTAACCATTACCCACCTGTCTCGGGTGTACACCTTACATATGTGACCGGAATCATCGCCACCTTTGACTGGAGTAACTGTTACGCACATGTACCAGATGTACCCTTGAGTGTGTGACCGGATGCACCGCCATCTTTGACCAGCTGTAGCCACTGAGCACATGTACTGGATGTAACCTTATGCATGTAACCGGAAGCACCGTCATCTTTGACTGTATGCAACCAGTTTCCATTTGTCCCAGATGTACCCCTTTCACATAAGATCATGTGACCGTTTGTACACCATCACACTGCGCGATGGCGAGGCTTGTATCTCTAACACTTCGGTCATGGTATGATGATAGTATTTAAGTCCGATCCACTACAGATAGTAATAACCGCCATTATAATACACAGTCGGCAACTTTTCATTAGACATATAGTAGGCTTCTGGTGATCGGATTCTCAAATATGTATCGAAGCTGTCGATAGTCGACCTCCTATCCATGCCGCCATCTTTAACCTTACGCAGCAACAATGCTTTTTTAAATATTACCTCTTATATACTATTACTTTTAGTTTTTACAGCAAATTTATAATTACCCGCCATGCTACACAATTTGTGGTGCTATTGACAGATTCAAAATCAGCTTGAGGCGCTCCTACCTGGGAAATTGCCTTTGCTAATGACACTACTTTCTGAACTTAGCAGTCAGCATAAGGTCACCATAAAGAGGATACCATCCCACAGTAGAGTACCCGGAAACGACAGCACTGATCGATTGGCTAAGGATGGAACAAAAGAAGAACAGTCTGCTCTGCCCGTTACATACCACCAAATGACAATTTTTAGAGCAGAAAACATACCCGTGAATTGCCTCGCTGACCTTCGTTTGGTCATCACAGTTTTGTAGTGGTTCTAGGAATGACCTAAACTACCTTGCTAATGTATGAGTGGTAACGAGTACTAACACTCAGAGGCCGATTCGGTCACTGCGATATTACACTAATTATTAAAGCAAAAGACATGCCCGGGACTTGCCTCGTTGACTTCGTTTGGTCGTCACAGCTTTGTAGTGGTTGTGGGAAGGGAATGTCCGAAAATACATTGCTAATGTATGAGTGGTAACAAATGATACCCCTCAGAGGTCGATTCGGTCACTGCCAATCATACATTCAGCCACGCCGACCACATGGTCATACATTCGGCCACGGCGCACACTTGATGATACATTCTGTCACGGCGATCACTTGGTCTTACATTCAGTTGCACCGACTACTTGGTTGTATATTCAGCAACGGCGACCACTTATTCACACATTCTTTCACGGCGACAACTTGGTCGTACATTCGGCCACGACGACAAATTGGTCATACATTCGGCGACGGCAACCACTTAGTCGTACAGTCGGCCACGGCGACCACTTGCTCATACACTCAGCTACGGCGACCTCATGGTTAGTCACTTTGCTACCCTTACGACTCCACCCTTCAGCAACGGCGACCTCCTCGTTAGCCACTCTGCAATTCGGAGGAACAGTACTGTAGCCCCACCACACCCGCTTACACGCGTCTGCACACACGCACACACATCCCGAACACTACACCCACTATTATCCACCATCTTTAGTTTTTAAGGTTTATATTTGAAAATCTCTATGATGATAGTGTATATATTACACTACGACCCTATACAGATCACTAATTACCGCTCTTTTATTTTCAATCGAAAATATATAAAGATAAATAACAAGTAAATGGATGAAATCGCAATAAACCAGTCAATTTATTGTTCATTAGTTACATCACTTGATGGCGTATATGACAATATCATATAATATCAAGGGAGACTATTTATCTTGGTCTGGACAAGGGAAATAATTCGCATTACTATTATCCTCTTATAATTTAAGGATTATTTTACAAAGTCACTAAGTATAATATCTCAGTCGAATGTGTGTGTGTGTGTGTGTGTGTGTGTGTGTGTGTGTGTGTGTGTGTGTGTGTGTGTGTGTGTGTGTGTGTGTGTGTGTGTGTGTGTGTGTGTTTGGATTTGCATTATTAATTAAGTTAGATTCTCTAGGAATAAGACAGTTTTCTATGTTAGTTAGCTTATTTGTATATGCTATTCTAAATACTCGATAATATTTTAAACCATGATGGGATCTCTTTTTATTTCGTGAGACTATAACAAGGCCAATTTACCATTACCCTACTTAGACAACAATCACCTTCGGATTAATATGCCTGTAACCCCAGGGCTATCATTCTGAGTCGCTGATGAACTATAACTTCTCCTTGTAGTTTAATGGGGTGGGGTGCCAAGTGCCGAAACCGTGCCACATGACATATTCATTCCAACTGGTCCGACATCTTGGAATTGGTCTAGAGTGAAGTATCTCTACTGGCTCGTATAAACACTTTACGAATCACAGATCTATTATGCATACAACTCAACAAGTCCGATGCATTCTTAGATAACACAGTCACTTTTATTGTAGAACAGTTATCACAGTGGTTGTCATACACCGCCGGCTTCCTGCCGTTCAGCGTTCTGCGTATGACCAACACACCCACTGACTACAAATATATAATGCATGATAAATCTAATCGTCAGTGGGACCCTTAGTTGATGCATATTATACATTGTATAATTCACTTGTAAACGTTCTTAACACTTCTATCTACTCACGCATATCACTTGTGACCAACCAGTCTTTGTCACGGCGTATCTCTGCCCGCCATTCTTGTCGCGGTGTTAACAAAACTGTGTCAGCTATCTCGCCACTACTGGTCGGCGTTTACTGACCATTGTCAGGCGTCAGCTTCAGTGTGTTGCTTTTCAATCACAGCCTTCTACAACTGGAACATTCTTTAACTGTCGACTGCGTCTTAGATGACTTCAAACATTGCAAAAACGCTCTCAAATTTTTCATCGACCTGTCTCTTTCACGTCTCAGCTCCATCTGCCGAGCACTCGTTTTTCGGCTTTGCCTGGGCGCAGTCATGTGACCACATTAACTCCGCCCCCTCGTGCCCGGTGTTCGCTTCATTCTTCAACTGTGTGTTTTAATGACATCGTTTTACACACTTGCTCTGTTTCTCGTATCCATTTCATGGCATGGGGGTAATGATTGAAAAGTCGGATTTGCTCTTCACTTTGGACCATCATCTCGGGTTCGATCAGTCAATCGTATTGACTTCGATCTCCGCATCGAGGGGCTCAATCAACGGCCTCCTCGCGTCGGCCCGCCCGCGTGCCAGGTTCTCCATATAGTAAAATATATCGTAACCTAGATGAAGCGGCTCCATATTTCTGCGTCAAATACCTCACCCCTTAGTACTGTTATATAGATAGTTATTTCGTCAGTTATATCGTAAGTTATGTCGTTAGTTATCTTCAGTTATAGCTTCAGTTATATCTTTAGTTATATCGTTAGTTATGATTTATGTTATATCTTCAATTAAATCATTCGTTATATCGTTAGTTATATCGTTAGTTGCCTGATCCTTGGCTAAGGGCTTATGGAAGCGATTCGTAAGCCCGCTTACCAGCGTTCGAAACACAGCTGCTACCGATTTGGCAGCAGACCGAGCTGCGCTTGGTTTTAACGTGTTTGTATGTGTGCCGGTCGTTCAGAAAGCAATGGCAAACTACTGAACGCAAATTGTCAAGACATCAACAACAGCAGTAAAATGCTGATGTTGACAGCGATGTCTTGAGAATAGGATATTCGCCCCCCCCCCCCCCCACCCCTCCATAAAAAAAAAATTAAATAAATAAATAAAAATAAAACAATAAAAAAATATCGTTAGTTATATTGTTAGCTATATGGTTAGACATATCGTTAGTTATATCGTTATTTCCTTGTGGGCCCGTTGAAACACCATATACTTTCAGAACTTCAAAACAGCGTACGAGGGGCTTCAAATGAAAACCTTAAATGCTTGTGTGTGCGTGTGTGCGTGTGTGCGTGCGTGTGTGTGTGTGTGTGTGTGTGTGTGTGTATATAAATATATTCTGGAAAAGTAAATATTAAATGTATCATTTGTGATGCAGTCACCACTGCGTTCAATGTAAGTCACCCAGCAACGATAATGTGCTTGGATTTCTGTAGTAAAAAAAAAATAATCATCATCTTTGTCGTGTGTGTAGCCCCCCTCATGCACCACCTGCTGTACCTCTTCATTGGGCTGAAAAGCTGTGAAACTTCCTACTCCATTTATACACTTGCTGGACTAAAAGGCATGTATCACTATACTAGACCTTCAATCACCGATACATTTCTATAGGTTTCACTCATTTACTGATCAAATAACTGATAACAGAAAGCTGCTCTTCTTTGGTGCCTGTAAAAAGTGGGCGGCCATCTGTAAACTGTCTATGTGACGTCACAGTGTTCGTCTGCACGTTGATTTCATGTGCTTAACACCCTTGACATCACGAACAAATATGTTGACAGATTCCTTGTACAAAACTATGGCATGGTTATCGTTATTTCTATCACACTTGTACGGTTTTAATTTGAAGGCCCTTCATATTTCGGTGATGTATTTAAACATGCCGGCTTCCTGGCTTAGAGGTTAGCGACTTTTCTCCGTAATCTCGTATACTCTCGTGATGTCCTGTAAAGGATATGCACCAAAAAAAAAAAAACTTAAACATAAGTGCCTTTGAATATAAATGTTATAGAATGATGGTAAAAATATCTTGGATACAGAAGAGAACATATGCATCCATATGACAAGATCTTAACATTGAAGAAGGTTGGCTAAAGACGATAAAACAAAGAAAATGTAAACACTTTGGTCACTTGAAACGTCATGAAAGTTTGGAGAAAACAATAATGGAATGGGTATGTGCCCGGGAAGAGAGGAAGAAAAAGGCAAAAAAGAACATGGGTGCAGGGTGTGGCAGATAATCTCCAGATGGGTTATCGGACGCGGGACATCTTGCTTATGACCGAAAAGTTTGTTGTGGGAGCGAGCTTCTGCAAAGGACATGCTACTGAATGGATGCATGAATGTAAACACAGCAGCCACACACAAGCTGCACGATGTATTGTCTGGCATATTTGTCGAGATGCAGCGTGATATGCCATTCAATAATTTGTACCTGGCATATTTGTCGAGATGCAGACTGATATGCCAAGCAATAATTTGTACCTGGTATATTTGTCGAGATGCAGCGTGATATGCCAGGCAATACTTTGTACCTGGGATATTTATCGAGATGCAGCGTGATATGCCAGGCAATAATTTGTACATGGCATATTTGTCGAGATGCTGCGTGATCTGCCAGGCAATAATTTGTACCTGGCATATTTGTCGAGATGCAGAGTGATCTCCCAGGCAATAATTTGTACCTGGCATATTTGTCGAGATGCAGAGTGATCTGCCAGGCAATAATTTGTACCTGGCATATTTGTCGAGATGCAGCGTGATCTGCCAGGCAATAATTTGTTTTTGTGGCTGCTGTGTTTAAACACTCTTTACATGTGTTCCCTCCGTATTTACTGTTCCTTTCTTGCGCCTATTTTGTCAATGCCTTGTTTTCTTGTCTTTGTATCCCACTTAAAGTTTTCTCCTCTCTCTCTCTCTCTCTCTCTCTCTCTCTCTCTCTCTCTCTCTCTCTCTCTCTCTCTCTCTCTCTCTCTCTCTTTCTCTCTTCACCCCCTCGCATTCTGATTCACTCACTCTCTCACTCACTCTTTTTTACACTCACTCTCTCTCTCTCACAAACTAACTCACTCTTTCATTCTCTCTCTCTATCTAATTCTCACTCTTTCACTTACTCTCTCTCACTCTCCCGCTCTCTCACTCCTACTCTGTCTGTCTGTCTGTCTGTCTGTCTGTCTGTCTGACTCTCTCTCTCTCTCTCTCTCTCTCTCTCTCTCTCTCTCTCTCTCTCTCTCTTCCACTTTTTCTTCTCCTCTTCCTTCTTCTACTTCATCCCGTCTCCTCGCCTTCCCTATACCTATACATTCACTCCTCTCCCCCAATAAAAGCAGTGCCCCGATAATTATACCCCATATCGAAATTCCATTGCTCACGTGCCCAACGGCAACCAATCAGCGGGAATCAATTATACTCACTTTGCGCAAATATTTATTCTGTGCACTTTATAGAGTTCCGCTTCCTGCATTAATCTCACTTTCGGTTTTCCAGACATGCCCGCCAAAGTTAGAGTGACTGCCCTTGTTGCCAGAAACGTGTGGAAGCCCCAGGGGCGTCGTCCTACCATTTTGTTTGTCTGCAGAGGTCGCACGGGTGCTACTTGTCTGCTCGCTTTGCTTTTCCACTTTGATTTCAAGTGACACATAGATTGTTGTTGTTGTCTTCCATATGTGCCGTTGTGCGTCGTCCATCCATCCATCCGTCCATCATATGCCGATAAGCATGGACTGTCATGTTTTGCCATCTCACTCGATCACCAGAGTCGTGGATCAGCTCCGTGTTCCTGTCTCAACCATGCCATGTGGCCAAGTCATTCAGGTATTTACTTCTCGGTCTTCCCCTTGGTCTCTTCCCTTCGTTCTTGCCAGTCGTCACCAAGTTCTCCAAATCATTTCTTCTCATAACATGCCCAAAAAATTTAGATTGTCTTCGTCTAATGACTAATCAGTTTACGATCTTCATTTGTTTCTTGAAGAAATTCATTGGTTTTTCTGTCTGTCCATGGTATTCTTTGCATTTTCCTCAGAAACCACATTTCCACAGCCATCAGATGTTTTTCAGCGTGACTGCTCATTATCCACGCTTCACATTCATTGTACGTCGTGTGGAAGATTAAATGTATTGTCAGCGCCTGTCCTTCAATATCTTCCCTTCTTTTGTGACCAGTATTGTCTAGGATCTAGTAAATTCTCTACCGGTATGCTAGACCTGTCAAACACAAGAGTAGCCATCGAGAAGGTAGCCTTTCGCAAGATGGAAAACATATCAATAAAGAAACGTCATTTGCAACGAGAAAAAGAGTGTTGAGGTGCTACATAGAACCTGTACTTTTGTATGGATGTGAAGCGTGGACAATGTGCAGTCAAGCTGAAAACTCATCTGATGGCTGTGGAAATGTGGTTTCTGAGAAAAATGCACAGGATACCATGGACAGACAGAAAAACCAATGGCCAAGTCCTACAGGAAATAATTGAAAACCGTAAGCTGATTAGAGAAATTAGACGTAGGCAATCACCGTTTTTTTAGACACGTTATAAGAAATAAATTGGAGAACTTGGTGACAACTGGCCAGATTGAAAGGAAGAGAGCAAGGGGAAGGCAGAGAATTAAATACCTGGATGGCTTGGCCACGTGGCATGATCTAGACAAAACACGAGCTGATCCACGTCTTTGGTGAAAGTGCGAGATGGTGAAACATGACCGCCTACGCTTATCGGCATGGCACATGATAATGATGAGATCTATCATATATTGCTTACCTAGACTCTGAGAAGCCCTCTCCCTGGCCAAGGTGCGCTCGACTTTCTCCGTAATCCCGTATACTCTTGTGAGTAACGTGATGACGGCGAGAATCGGTAGCGGTTCTAGTCGTGTCCGTAACTTACGGGGTATGTGAGCCGGTCGCTCAAAAAGCAATGGCAAACTACTGAGCGTGATGTTGGCAGCGATGTCCTGTAAAGGATATGCAAACATTTATTTATAGGCTCTGAGATAAATGAAATCATTGTCATATCCAGTATAGCATATAAGTCAGTCAATCAACCAGATGCCGTCTCCACAATGAAGGTTGGCTACAATAGATCTCCAACACTGTCTCTCGCCCTGACTGTACATTCTATCTGACTGCTGTTCGTCCATCTCTTGATGTTATCTTCCCACTTCTACTATTGTCCACCTATTGCTCGCTTGCCTTCAACCTTACCTCCAGGCTGGTTTTTATAAGGGTGTTATGTCTTTTAACATGGTGAAAATAGTTCACCTGTGGCTTTTATATTTGTTTCTTCAAATCTCTTTTCATTCCTAGTTTCTCTAGAACCTCTGTATTTATTAAATTATATTTGTGTGTGTGTGACGTATAACAAATATATTTACACCAATCCTATGCTTCCAGTGTCTAACATGAACCTTATCCAAGATCACTCATGCGCAAATATAGCACTTGCGAGATGCATGAGAAGAGCCGCCAACTTAACTATCCGAGGCCGAGTAGTAAATGATGTTATCAGACAGACAATGGGATCAACGCCTTGTGCCACATATATTGAAGGCAGAAGATCAAGCGGTTTGGCCATCTCAATAGATATAACGCTACACCAAAACAGGTACGAGAGTAAGAGGACGCCTGATAAGAAAACGGATTGATAAACTCAAAGACATTGAACAATCTGACGGATTGACACTATTCAATGTGACCCAGTGGACTCGCCATGCGCGACCCCGCGCTCGAACTCGGCAGCAGGGTCCTTCTCTGTCTCTCTCCGTCTCTCTTCTTCTCTCATTCTTTCTTCTTTTCTCTGTCTACCTGTCTCTCTCAGTCCCCGTCTCTATCATTCTATCTCTGTCTCTCTATCCTTCTGTCCGCCTCCCTCCTTCTCCTTTCTGCTTGTTTATCTACATCTCTGTCACTCTATCTTAGTCTCTGTATTCTTATGTTTCTCACTATCTATTGTCTCCTTAACCGCCTCAGTCTTTTCTCATTCTCTCTCTGTCTCTCTCTGTCTCGGTCTCTCTCTCTCACTTTCTTACCATCTCTCTCTCTCTCTCTCTCTCTCTCTCTCTCTCTCTCTCTCTCTCTCTCGTAATCACCACTGTCTGGAACAAGACTCCACATCTATTATCACTAACCCCAACCCCTCCAACCTCTCCCCCTCTCTCCCCATCTCTCCCTCTCTCTGTACTTCTCTCTCTCCAGAAATAACCACTGTCTGCAACAAGACTCCACAACTGTTATCACAACTCCTAACCCCTCCCGCCCCTCCCCTTTCCAACAGTAATCTCATAAATCTGCCGATGCACACACACACAAAAAAATCGGCGCAGAATTGACTGGCCAGATTGCCATGATTCCCAGCCAAACGTGGTATTTCAGTCTGCACATTCTCCGCTCAAACTCCTCGTCCACATATTACCAAAGTTGGCCCCACTTGTTTTGTACGACCTGGCCTGTCCTACCTTTCTGAACTATACACATTTTAGTCACTGCTTTATTGTATTGAGTTTACAATCGAATGTTTTTAGCATGCAGTTGTTATTTCTTTTCGTTTATTTATTTCTGATATGTTATCTTTATATGTCCTGGCTCATGTGAAATCTTCACTCATAGTTCTAACGTTCCACGTTCCCACTTTAAATGTTGTTAATCGTTTGCACTCAGACGCTTACTGGCGGTGTAGGGTCACCGGGTGCCCATGACTACACCTACAGGGCGAAACTGCTCCTGGAGCACCCATTTACACCATTTCTCTGATTCTCTATGAATTTACGAAACATGATTTTCTAGGCAAGTATAGAGAAGGTAATTTGCCATTGCCTTCCTTACCAGCAGTGACTACACTGGTTGATGACCGTAGCCATTGTCACAACAACAAAACAAAGGCAAAAAAGGGAACATATGGATGGCTTGGCCACTTGACATGGTAGAGAACAAAATCACGGAGCTGATCCGTTACTCTGATGATCGTGCGAGATGGCGAAACATGTCCGCGCACGCTTATCTGTATGGCACATTATGATAATATATCTTCTTATTCTTATTCGCCTTCGCCTTTGCCCTCTTCCGTCCGAAATATTTGTTTTGGACGCAGTTGCGTTATTCCTGTTTACAGCAGTACTGCGGTTTTTGCTCCTTTCGGCCAACACATCCGAGTTCTTCTGGCATTTTGTTGACCAGGTTAACTGGTGTTTCGTAGGACGTTCGACTCTAACTATTGTGGTGTCTGTCCCTCTATTCCAGCTGGCCCATTCAGAACAGTCGAAGACATCTACGTCAGCCCTCAAGGGAAGGCAGGGTCAGACCATGGGCATTCCCCGCCATCTAAAGAAGCTTCAATAATTGTAAAGCTGACAGTATGGTTTTCATTTATTTCTTGTAGAACATTCACATTCATTTTTCTGTCTGTTGATGGCATTCTGTGCATTTTCCTCAGAAACCACATTTGCACTGCCATTAGATGTTTTAATGCTCTTACTCAATTATTAAATTATCACCTTAAAACAAACACCGAATTATAACCCAGTCCAAGATATTAACGAGAATATCAACAGAAACGGAAGTGGAATTGGTTACAATTTTAAGATCACAATCACGAGGGAGCAAATTAACGTTGCAGTTAACAAAACAAGCCTTCGCCAGTACGCGAAAACTCAAATCCAATCATCTCAACTCATCTTATCTTGTTCATTTTGTACCTTGACGCGACGAAGTGAACTATAAACAGCGGGAGAGTGCCCGTTTATGGATTTCATGTATCGAGATTCCCATGGGCTGCTATTTATTCCCTCAGTCGATCGTTTACGTAGCCTGCCTCTTCTTCTGCTTCCATTTAGCCTGTACATCATTGCCTGTTGTGGTATACTGTTAGTTGGTAATCTAGTTGCATGGCCAAACCATTTGACTTATTGTCTTCTGATAAAATCTAGTGCTGCCATAACCCCAACTTTAGTCCTGATTTCTTCATTTCTGGTTTTCCCTTTTTCTTTCAATGAATAGAACTTAAGAGTTCAAATTAATCTTCTTAACCAACCAATCTCAGCCAACCAACCAACGACCCAACCAACCAACCACCCACATACACAACCACCCAACGAACCACCCATCAAACAAATTACCAAACCAACCAGCCAAGCAACCACCCAACCGAACAACAAATCACCCAGCCACCTAACCAACCAACACACCAACCAAGCAACTAGCCAAACAACCACCCATCCGACCACCCAACCAGCCACCCAACCATCAACCATCCAACAAATTAACCACTCACCCAACCACACAACCACCCAACCAACCACCCAAGCAATCATCTCATATCCAACCAACCAGCCAACCAGCCACCCAACCAAGCAACAACCCACCCATCCAACCAACACATAACCAATCAACCAAAAATCCACCAACCCACCCAACCAAGATATAACCAACCAAACAGCCTACCAACCAACCAACCAACCAACCAACCAACCAACCAACCAACTGACTCTCTTGTTTCTTAAACTGTGTCACAGATCCCTGTCTGTAATTTCACCGATCGATCTGCCAGTGCGGGCTGGCTGGTCACTGTAACCTGGTCTGTGTCTCTGGGCGCTTGTCCAGATGTAAGCTGAACGTGGAAAGGGCGACGCAGTTTCATTTGTATGCATTTTGTTTTTATTTTACAATTACTGCTTGTGTGTCTGTATGTGTCTGTATATGTCTCTGTGTGTCTTTGTGTGTCTCTGTCTCTTCTTGACCCTCCTATCCCATTTAGCTCCGTTCATACCCTCTACGTGTTATGCATTTCTGTCCCTACTTCTCCTTTCCGTGTATTCTTATGTCTTCTTCTATCTCTTTTGTCCTGTAGATTCCAGTTAAAAGCCTTTCAACAGGTTGTTTATAAAGTCTCACTACACTTTGTTTGTAGAACAAATTTTAAAAATGAAGTACATGATGTCATGAGAAAAATGTGCTCCACGATTCATCGTGAAGCAATATGCAGCGAATGGCTATCGTCTGCTGGAGTAATTCTTTGCAGTCCAAACTGAATGGTGTAACCAAGGGAAATTTTTTTTTTTTTTGCAAATTTGTTCTACATTGACAGTGTAGTGAGAATGTACAAACACCCTGTAGTTAATACTGTTCTAGGGTTTCCTCAATGTATGGCCTAGCCACAGCCAGAGTCTCTCCTTCACCTCTTGGTTTATTGGTTTTTTAAAATTCTTTGTAAGATTTCCAAGTGACAGTGTGTATCAATATTCCTTTCTTTATGACAGTGTGTATCATCATTCCTTTCTTTATGGCAGTGTGTGTCATCATTCCTTTCTTTATGACAGTGTGTATCAATATTCTTTTCTTTATGGCAGTGTGTATCATCATTCCTTTCTTTATGACAGTGTGTATCATCATTCCTTTCTTTATGACAGTGTGTATCATCATTCCTTTCTTTATGACAGTGTTTATCATCATTTCTTTCTTTATGACAGTGTGTATCATCATTCCTTTCTTTATGGCAGTGTGTATCATCATTCCTTTCTTTATGGCAGTGTGTATCACCATTTCTTTCTTTATGGCAGTGTGTATCGTCATTCCTTTCTTTATGACAGTGTGTATCATCATTCCTTTCTTTATGACAGTGTGTATCATCATTCCTTTCTGTATGGCAGTGTGTATCATCATTCCTTTCTTTATGGCAGTGTGTATCATCATTCCTTTCTTTATGGCAATGTGTATCATTATTCCTTTCTTTATGGCAGTGTATATCAATATTTCTTTCATTATACCAGTGTGTATCTCTGTGCGTGCGTGTGTACACGAGAGAGAGAGTGTGTGTGTGTGTGCGTGTGTGTGTGTGTATTTGCCTCCACATACGTTTCCTCTGTGCCTCTGTATATGTGTGTATGTGTCAATATTTTTCTCTTTCTTACTATTTGAAATTGACGTACACACCACTTCAAATGGTACGTCGTTATACTCAGCTAGCCATATGGCAGATCCTGTGCTTGTGGTACGAAACTTTCAATCAATCATATGCCGTCTCCACAATAAAGGTCGGCTGCAATCGATCTCCAACACTGTCTGTATCTCGCTTTGAATGTACATTCTGTCAGAGTGATGTTCGTCCATCTATTGATGTTATCGTCACACTTGTATCGTTGTCTACCTCTTGCTCGCTTGCCCTCATCCTAGCCTTCCAGTATGGTTTTTATAAGAGATTTATGACTTTTAACGTGGCCGAAATATTTCACTTGCCCCTTTTTTTATTTCTTTCATCAACTCTCTCTTCAATCCCAGTTTTTCTAGAACCTGTGAATTTGATTGTTTTTGTTTCCATGAAATACGACCTATTCGTCTGTATATCCACATATCAAGGGCTTCTATTTGACTTTCTAGTTGCTTGTTCAATGCCCAGGCTTCCGCGCCATACAATACTGTTTAATATACATAACATTTGACAATTCTCATTTTTAATGCGTTGTTAATCTCTCTAGATTTTAATACTGATTTCATACCGTTGAAAGCATTTTTGGCCATTCCTATTCTCTTTAAACCTTCCCAAATGCAAGATCATGACATAATGAGGTGATGTGACCTGCTCTCTACCTCGCCACATTTCCTCCCTAAACAATGACTTTAATAAGGAACAAGAATCCTGCCACGTTGGAGATTGGACCTGGGGTCCTATCTAGGACGGTCAGAGGACCAATCATTGTGTCACCGTATCTCTTGTTATTGCAAACTCTAACTAAAGTTACAAAATGACCTCCTTAAAAGAAACACCGAATTATAACCAAAACTAGGCTGTTAAATCGGTTCTGTGGCGAAGGGGTTGTGAACGCAAAATGTAATCCCGAACACCGCGTTCGAAACTCATCTGCGGGTGTTTTGGGAACTGACTGCCTTAAGCTTGTTTTCACATAATGGTATGAGTGCCGTGTCAAAGTCTTGCGTAGCGCAAGAACTATGGCTCGTATCTTGACAAGTGTGATACTAAATATGCTTATCAAATAACACGAGGCGAATAACCGATAATATAATTCGCGCTATTTATTCGCGCACTGCACACATCAGAAACAATACAGGCTTCGCGCAATCACAATTCACAATAGCCAATAGATCATAAATACAAGCAATCAATACATAAATATAATAATACATCAATGCACTCCACTTACAAGTCAAACACACAGGCGTTCCATCTCCAACGGTCATACAGGCTAGCTATCAAGACATGCATAAAACTCTCAAGCTGCATTCACACGTCAGTCCGTAACGGCCCCCAAGCCTAGTCTGGCTGGACTTTCAGCATACACCTCAGTTGTACTCGAGTCAGCTTGCGTGACCCCTCAATGTTCACGCTGTGTTCCAGCTGAACGCCGACTGCTTAGCATCGCTCAGTGTTGATTGCCTAGCGTTGTTGACGACGCCGCGTTATAGCTGTAGTGTTTATCATAGTTCAGCGTTGCATTGTCGGGCGTTGGTACAGACAACGCGTTATAACTCTGGGTGAGACTCTGACATGCCGGTCGTTCAGAAATCAGTGGCAAAACGGCTGAATGGAAATTTTGCAAGAATTTACAAACAGTCAGGGTTGGCTGCGACGTTCTGTAAAGGATATGCAACTAACTAGGTTATTAGTGAGAAAATCAACATAAAACTGAAAGTGAATTGGTCAACTTTACAAGAACACACATACAGGTCACCAAACGAACGTTGCGGCTCGAAAGCATTCGTCAGATATCACTATTACAACTTTAACAGATTCAGTACCAAATGAAAAATAGTTTTGACAAAATAAAAATGGATGGCGGAAAATAGGAAGTGTCACAGTTATGACTTAAAAGTTGTGTTTGCATTTTTAATGACTGTGCAGTGTTTGAGAATATTGCCGTTCCAAGTTGTGAATTTACCTATTATATTGCAACAACTCCACAGAGGGTGAATACAAAACTTGGAACGGCTATATTTTCAAACACTGCAGAGTCATTAAAAATACACCATATATATATATATATATATATATATATATATATATATATATATATATATATATATATATATATATATATATATATATATATATATATATATATATACTAGCTGACCCGGCCCGGCTTCGCCCAGGCCCTGGAGGGGATCTATCTATCTATCAGTCTGTCTGTCTGCTTGTTTGTCTGTCTGTCTGTCTGTCTGGCTGACCCGGCCCGGCTTCACCCAGTCCCTGGTGGGGAGCATCTCATTTAATTCATATAAGTAGTCATATAAGCTCTCCCGTTCCCGACTATCTGTTTGTCTATCTGTCTGTCTGTCTGTCTGTCCCGGCCCGGCTTCACCCAGTCCCTGGTGGGGAGCATCTCATTTAATTCATATACGTAGTCATATAAGCTCTCCCGTTCCCGACTGTCTGTCTATCTGTCTGTCTGTCTGACCCGGCCCGGCTTCACCCAGTCCCTGGTGGGAAGCATATAAGTAGTCAAATAAGCTTCCGTTCCCGACTATCTGTCTATCTATCTGACCCGGCATGGTTTCGCCCAGCTCCTGGCGCACAGTAACTTAAAAGAATGTCCTTCCACACACCATTCATTATTTTTAATGAAAACTTTTTAATCACCGACATGACAGTTGATAAGTTCTTTAAGCAGAAAAAGATGTGTTACAATGTTATGCATTCTGCATTATTTTTATGAAAACTTTGAAAATGCCTTAAAGATTATATCATTATTTATTATAACTTATATGCCTAAAAATAACTATAGACAAAGAGTTTAACAATAGTGCAAGTAAGTCCAACAATATGACTATAAAGTATATAGAAATGTTATTAAAAGTTATGCCCCTTGAAATAACTTTTCTAGAGTGAAGTCCCCCTGCTATATAGAAATTATATAATGAAAAATGGAAAAGTAAATGTTATTAAATAAGTAGAAGATTTTACACTAATAAACTATTATAGTCGGTTGCACAGGAATGAAAGGAAGACGTGTAGAAAATTTCATCTCAATCGGATGTACCGTTATCGAACGCATCCAATACATAGCTAGCTGACCACAAACACACAAAGCCACATACACTCTGTTTATATATATATATATATATATATATATATATATATATATATATATATATATATATATATATATATATATAATGTGCCATGCCGGAAAGCGTAGGCGGTCATGTCTCGCCATTTCACTCGATCACCAGAGTCGTGGATCAGCTCAGTGTTCCTGTCTCTTCAATGCCATGTTGCCAAGCCATCCAGGTATTTTCCTCTCAGTCTTCCTCTTGGTCTGTTCCCTTCGATCTTGCCAGTTGTCACTAAGTTCTCCAATCCATTTCTTCTCATAACATGTCCAACAAATGTTGACTGACAACGTCTAATTTCTTTAATCAATTTACTATTTTCATTTCTCTCCTGTAATACTTGGTCATTGGTTTTTCTGTCTGTCCAAGGTATTCTTTGCATTTTCCTCAGAAACCACATTTCTGCAGCCATCAGATGTTTTTCAGCTTGACTGCTCATTGTCCAAATTTCACATCCATACAAAAGAACAGGCTCTATGTAGCCCCTCAACACTCTTTTTCTTGTTTCAGCTGACATCTTTTTATTGGTCAGAATGATTTTTATCTTGCTATTAAATTAAAGGGGTTGCATAGGGGAAACCTCTGTGTATAAGCCATCGCACCTATTTCTTATACCGCTCAGGACACGGTCGGAGTAACCTGCTATGGATTCCACTAACAAATGATAACAAGTACATTTTTTAATTACTAAAAAATAGTCCTTTATTGAGATCCCGTGGGCGTCTGTGTTAATGAGTTTACACAAAATGGCAAGAGCTGCGTTGAATAATTTACTACTAAAATTGCTAATTTGTCGACAGCGAGAAGACAACCCGTTTCGTTATTGGGTCTGATCTTGTTATTTCCTTGTGAGACACGTCTGACTGGTCATTTAGCAGTTAATTTTAGCGACGAATGAGAATAATTATTTCCGTCCTTGAAGTTTTCAAAACAAGGGAATACCATAGGGATTTCCTAGATCCATGTGACCGACGTGTTAAATTGTGTATTCCTATTGGACGGTTATTAAGAAGCTGGGTATTGAGAGTAGGATGACAGCGGGTCAAGGACAAGGCAGTTGATGAAAAGTGCAGTGTTTCTCAAACTTTGAGCTATTATATTCCTTCATTCGAAGGCTGCTGGTTCACATCCCCTTGTGTCTACAGATTTCAATTTCTGTATTGTCTAGACTGCTCTCTTATCCCGACTTACTTCCTTTACTTCTGTAAGTGCAAATCAATGTCTGCGACTTTATTTCTTATACTACACCTATCGTATGAACTCTAATATCTGGGCACATGGATAACATCAGATGGAAGGTACATTACTGAGACAAATAACAGTACAGGACAAGGAAAATCTGCATTCCATCAAATATAGAACGTTTTGTGCAATACGTCACTGTCCTTGAAAGTTAGAAAAAGAATTCTTGCATGTTACATAGAACCAGTTTTAACATACGGCTGCGAATCCTAGACAATTAGTAAACAGGCGAACATATCCCTGGAAGCCGTGGAGATGTAGTTTTATAGAAGAATGCTGAAAATTAATTGGACAGCCAAAATGAGCAATCAGGACATTGTGAAGGAAGCTGAGTCACAAAGACAACTTATCACAAACATCAGAAAGAGGCAGTCATCGTTTTTTGGCCACGATATGAGAAGACAAAAACTGGAACGTGTTGTGACAACCGGAAAGATTTGCGGAAAGAGAGATAGAGGAAGACAGCACGAGAAGATTCTTGACTGTCTTGGGTCATGGCACGAAAAGAGTCAAGACACGAATTAATCTATACCATCGGAGATGGCATTTTGTGGAGAGGCATGATCGCCCACGCCAGACTGCAAGGCACTGAATGATGATGATGATTCCTATCGCGTTGACATAGTGGTTGGTATGTTTGCCAGCATTGGCAGCAGTCCTATTTTAATCGCCCCAAGAGGCAGACATTTGTCTTAAAAGTCGCTTAAAAGTCGACTGGGTAGACTAGCTGTACTAAAACACCTGAAACTACAAGTATTACAGAAGCTACCACGAAGGAGAAGTTCGGCAGCCCACCACAGACAAGAATCAAGACAACAGAGAAGAAGGAGGAGAAAGACACCAGAGCCGGGAACACCGACTCAAGAACAGTCCGATGGGTTGTCAAGCGGATTCAAGTGGAGCTGACAGATGAAGAAATCCTGAAGCAGCTACGAGAAGAGAATCTTCACATCCGATTCTTCTAGGCGGAGCGGCTGCTCACCTACTCCAAGATACCTACAACCTTGGCAGTGGTGACGTCGGAGGGCAGTGAAATGCCGACCACAGTATCAATCAGCAAGAAAATACAACAGCCAGAGAGATTCATCCCAAGAGTCAATCAATGTTCAAGATGCCAGAGGGCCGGCCACAGCAGAGCAATATGCCGCAGTAAGACGGAAATTTGTCGATACTGCGCCGATCACCACGCCTTCAAGGAGTGTCCGCTGGCTAAGCTGGACACGGACTTCCGAGCACTCAACAACAAAAGAAAGTGCGCCAACTGCCAGGGTAAACACGGAGCAAGATACTTGGGCTGCCCGTACCTGCAACGACACAGAGACGTGTTAAAGTTTGCCATCAACACAAAGACACCATACAACCAAGTGAGATGCTTGTGGCTGACTCGCACCTCCGCCTTGCTTCGGAGGTGCGAGACAGCCACAAGCATCTCACATGCGGAAAAAGCTAAACTGCAAGACCAGATAGATGAGCTAAAGAAACAAATCAAGCTACTCCAAACACCGGCACCGACCAGCGACAATGAAAAGCTGCTGGCTGAAATGCAGGAGATAAAGCGAAACATCAAAGAAGAATGAAGAGATTTTCCGGACATCAAAGCGGATAGAGAAATACTAAAAAGAGAACTAACCCAAAGCAAGCCAGCTGAAGCCAAGGAAACGATCACAGAACAGCCGCAAGATGAAAACCAACAAACGACCGATACGTTACAGGACTACATCACCGTACCTGGGCCCAAGAGGAAAGCGGTATACCACGAGACCACTGGAGAAATCATAGGGGGGGGGGGGGAGAGAGAGAGAGAGAGAGAGAGAGAGAGAGAGAGAGAGAGAGAGAGACGGCGGCACAGATTACCCTGCTCCAATGACAATGGAGGAGTTTCTAATGTAGGGTAGAATGAATGAACTCGAGCTAGCAGAATGGGAGAGGAAAAAAGAAAGCAGATCTCTCGAAATGGACAAGAAGCGCGAAAGAATCAACAGGGAGAGGAAAGAGATATTGCGCAAACAAGAAAATGAAACCGTCGAGAAGCTCCTACATAAAATACACAAAAGAAAAGGTAAAAAAAAAGACCAAATAAACATTCCTATTAAGGACTGAAACCAGCCACGCCAGAGGAACCAGCAGCCTTCACCAACAACAGACACCATCAGAGGAAACGGGTCCTTCTAAGGACTGCAGCCAGTCAAGTCAGACGAGCCAGGAACCTGCACCAATAATAAAACCACAATAGGAGACAGGCACAAAGGATAGCCGCCGACCGACCCCCAGCTGACGTCACAGACACAAACCAACACAAACAGTCCGAGAAAGGACTCACTCGTAAGAGAGCACAAGACAAGAATTAGGGTGAATAAACCCACATAAGCGACGGACCTCAACAATAACCACAGCTGAAGAGGCAGGTTGAACGAGGCCGAATTTGGAATTTTTGTTTTGAAAATTGGAATTGGAATTGGGGACAGGGTCGACTTCATTGCACCTGGTTTTATCCCATATGGCTCAGTCTCTTTCCGCAGCGAATTGCCGAAAGCGTCGCACATGGCACATAAAAGACATTTGCCTTTTAACAGCAAGACTCAACAACCTCATGAGGATGGATAACTAGAGACTCCGTGGCGAAGTGGTCAAGCTGTCTGACTCTGACTCCGAAGGTTGTGGTTCGATTCCGGGCTTCGTCCTTGGGTTCACAAGTGTATTTTTTCGGAGACTCATGAGGGTCATCGCTGGAGCTACGGAGTTCGTGCTTTGTGCGACGCTTTCGGCAGTTCGCTGCGGATAGAGACTGAGCCATATGGGATAAAAACCCGGTGCAATGAAGTCGACCCAGTAAACTTTTAAGCGACTTTTTATTTATCAAGGGTGCCAGACAATACTGTAGGTAGTGTCGAGGATGGTAAGGCCACGTGGGAAGGCGATAAATTCACCAATAAGTGAATGTTTGAAGTAATTCTTGTAGTTGTTCTCCATCTGAGATCTCAACATTCTTGTTCATCTGCTTCTTCGGCTCCGTGGCGAAGGTGTTACGGACGCAGTTCGTAATCCCGCATACCCACGTTCGAAACACAGCTGTGGGCGATTTGGCAGCAGACCCATTCGTTGGTTTTTTTATGAAATGGTATTGGTGCCGGTCGTTCAGAAAGTAATGGCAAACTCATCATCATCAAGTACCTTGCCGACTGGCGTAGGCGTTCATGACTCTCCACAGATTTCGGTATTTGGTTTTCTGGATCAACTCTGCCGTTGACATTCCTCCATGCCACCATCTCAATCCATCCAGCATCATTTCTCGTGATTTGCCTCTGCTTCTCTTCCCCTCGAACTTTCCAGTTGCCACGATGTTCTCCAGCGCCTCTCTTCTCATCACATGACCAAAATAAAGCTCTTTCTTATTTCTGTATATAATGGCAATCTACTGAACGTAAAGTTGCCCAGGAATCACGAACAGCCAAAAACAAAAATGCTGGAGTTGACTGCTACTTCCTGTAAAGGTTATGCAACTAACTTAACTGCTTCTTTATTCGTCTTCGGGCGCATGCAAGGAAAGCAGCAAGTGGGCTTGCAATACAACCACGTGCAGTCGAGTCTCTTGTTTTGGAATACGACCACGTGCAGACAAGTCTCTTGTTTTGGAATACGACCACGAGCAGACAAGTCTCTTGTCTTGGAATACGACCACGTGCAGACAAGTCTCTTGTTTTGGAATACGACCACGTGCAGTCGAGTCTCTTGTTTTGGAATACGACCACGTGCAGACAAGTCTGTTGTTTTGGAATTCGACCACGTGCAGACAAGTCTGTTGGTAAAACGCCAGAAGCTTACGGCTAGACAGATTTGTTTAGGGAATGTCTGTAGACCCGTCTTGATGCCCCATATCCAATGTCCAACCATAGTTTGCTTTCCTAATGGTCGGCCACCCGTTTATAGAGAAACGTTAAGAGCTTTCAAGGAAAATTATTGATGGCGAGGAAAGCACTTAAACGGTGCGAGTCTTATAACATTTGCTAATGTTTTACATCCATTCCTTATACAATTGTTTATGCGTGTTTGTGGCAATATTAAACACAGCGTTAAATTTAGATCGATGTCCTGGCCTCTTCCGAATGGTGTAGTGGTAGAAGATTGCTACTCATACAGGTGTCTGGGTTTCGATTCTCACCTAAGATAGTAACAAGATTAATCCGGTATATCACGTCGATGTTTTTGGGTTTAAAACTAAATAAGCAAATCGAGACATTTAAATCTTGAATATTACACACATACAAAAAGTGTGTTGCATGTTCTTTAAATGACGCCGCAGTCAACCCCAGCATTTCTGTGGCTACTTAATATAACAAGGGTGCCGTTTACGGACATCTGTTATCTGTTAGGGTATCATCTTTGCACTCCAGACATGTCCATAAACATGAGACAGACAAGACACTTAATTTTTACATTGGAGAAAGTTTGCTGATTCAGTGCCCATGGAGAAAAGGACGATATATCGCCATACCAGAGTCATCATACTGATTGTTTTGATTCGTGGTACAAGGTATCTTCCACAATTTCAATGCTCAGTGAACGGACATTTATATTATAATATTTGTTCATGTGATTGTGCGCCATGTTTGGTCAACACCAACTTTTTAAGCAGTTGTGATGTGTATAAACGGATACCCTGCACCACATCTCGGGTGCCAGCCAGCGTTGGGTTAGTTTTACGGAAGCCCTGACAAGGCTTCCGCAATACGTCAACGTCGTACACCAGGGATAAATGGCTACCATCGGCCTCAAACGAACTGGCAAGGGATCTCGGAGTTGATGGCCACCTATAGATGCTGTTATCAGAAACCTTTGTGGCACTTATTTAGTCAGTTAGTTAGCTGACAGATCATCCTCCAGAACTACTATAAATAGTGTGTATGGACTACTCTTGAGTTCAAAGCTAGCGAGCGCAAAAAAAAAAAAAAAAAATCATCCTCATTGCACATCGAACCGTCCAGTGTGCTCGTATCCCCTCCTCAGTAAATCCTGCAGCGTGTAACGGCTCATGACACCAGTTCTGTGTTGGTTTATTAATCTTCTTTGGCTTCTTGCATAGTGTTCTTGCTTCACCACACTTCTTTTAATTTGCTGTTCTCGCTGTCTGACATATGGTTGTAGATTCACAGTCATCGCTTGGTTCTCACAAACGACTTACTTCTCGTAGAGCATTCAGAATGTCTACCTGGTCCATGGCTCGTCCGACTTCCACAGTACCCTTGCCTGCAAGCTTGTTAGCCTGCTAATTACCTTGTATACCGGCGTGCCTGGCATGAACATAAAACTATTCTTTGCCTGTCAGAGACACCAACCACTGTCTTCGGACCAACCCCATCTCTATCTACCTGAGCAAACTTATTTAGTAACTAAGGAAACATGTGGCACTTATTTAACAGCGCAATCCTGGATAACAAATGCCTGAAGAGGTCGGGTGTTTAGGCCGTTAGATGCTTATATCGCAGCTCCGCAGTACACGGACATAACACAATTACGTCCAAAACAATACCTGATGAAAGACAATGACAACGACGATTAAGAAGACGGCCTCATCATACCTATCTACAGGAAACCTTAATGGGGAGGACAATTAAAATGTGGATAAAATACCTGTGGAATGTTAAAGGTTTAAATGATTCACTACCACTACCCTTTACTGAGGAGGTTACATATGGCAGTAATGGTTTTATTATTTTGTTCTTGATAGCTTTGAACTCAAGCGTAGTTCATACGCTTGGCATTACGTCTAGTAGTTGCCACTATCGTGGAATTGCTTTTATTATTACCAGTGTTCCTGGCCATCAGGCTACAAAACTCCGACTTCTGAGGTACTTGTAATTTACGTCCCCAAGTCAAGTAATAAGTATTTAAGGCAACACTAATGGGGACTTGGGGTATATCGGTTCCTTCAGTTATTATTTATCCGCTTAACTGCCATGGGATGATTAATGGCCTTCAGTGACTTCCCGTATCTGTCATGGGCTTATAGATCACCAAAATGATGTCCTTCCGTTATAATAATACATGTCCGCTTTCATATTGATTGATTGGCACCTTGCCGTCTTTACAGACGATATTTTGTTACATTGTGCTATATAAAGGGCATAATAACTACAACCCATGGCAGTAGCGAATGTGACTGATCAGACCAATTCGCACTGTAGATGTTTGTCCACAACGGATGCATAGGAACACATGGTCATTTTAACCATCACGCACCATATTAGGTCTCATGCGCTCAGTGTGTGTCCTATCTGCAATCATTTTCTTCTTTGTCTTTATTCCATTTCTGATATTTGCCCTCCACGCGACGCGTTCGGCGGCGACTTGCTCCCAATGATTCATTTTAACAACATTTTAAGTCATATCTGTGACACACCATTACTTCCCATTTCCCGCCAACAAACTGTTGTCAGTGCAAACCTACGTTTTGTTTGGCCCAGAACCTGTTAGAGCAACACTTATGGAGACTCTTAAGTAGATCGGTTCCTTCAGCAAGGCCAAGGAGTCACATTAAGGTAGAGGGTTCGAGTAAGATGCTGCAATAGCTTTGAGAGGAAAATCTTGCCAATTTAGTCGTTAGTCGCGGTTCCAATATCACGGCAAAATGTCACCCTATAATGCTCCGTTCCTGTGGCAGTGAATATCACACACAATGCGCATCACTGTCCCATGTGAAAAGTGTAACAGAGAGCAGACGCGACAAACCAACAGCACGCACAGGCAAACATGCATACAACCGCTACCAGAATTCCAAAAAATACAGTCCGACACTTAAATTACAATCCATCGTCGTGCTATGTTCGAACATGGCAATGATCATGTATGAAAATGGAGTGGGATGAGGAGAGTAAGTGGGAGAGACACAGAAGGAGGTTGTGAGAGAGGGAGGGGATGGGGGAAACAAAGAACGACAAACATAGAAAAAGAGACACAGAGAGAGTGTATAAGACACACCCGCAGAAAGAAAGAGAGAGAGAGAGAGAGAGAGAGAGAGAGAGAGAGAGAGAGAGAGAGAGAGTCACTAGAAAACCAGCAGCTGCGCACACATTACTGCATAAAGCAAAACCAGTTAGTTCATCAACCATTCCTCCCGTCATTTTCTCTGAACATGCAGTTTACAATATAAACAACCGCGGACAGATATAAAAACATTCCACGTGACATACAAAGCTCAGAGTGTGGCTCCACGCCACAATGTCTCACTGAAACATCCCGGCAACGATCTATCTCATTCTTCAAGTCAACAACCACATTTCCACATTGCCCTATATATAGTTTTCATTCGTAGAACCTAGTCAAGTAAATAATAAACGCAATGAGGCGTATTGGTTTTATGGCGTTAGCCCTCAATATTTAGACTCATCATTATCATGTTCCATGCCGGTAAGCGTGGGCGGTCATGTTCAGCCATTTCACTCGATCGCAAGAGTCGTGAATCATCTCAGTGTTCTTGTCTAGACCATGCCACGTGGTCAAGCCATGCAGGTATTTACTTCTCTGACTTTCCCTGTCCCCCCCCCCCAATCTTGCCAGTTGTCATCAAGTTTTCCTATTTATTTCTTCACATAATGTATCCACACACAAAAAAACAAAAAACTGTGTGTCTAATTTCTCTAATAATTTTACGATCTTCTGTTTCTTGCAGGACTTTGTCTTTGCTTGTTCTGTCTGTCCATAGTATTCTTTGCAGTTTCCTCAGAAACCACATCTCCACGGCCATTAGATGTTTTTCAGCTTGTCTACTCTTTGTCCACTCTTCATATCCATACAAAAGTATAGGTTTTATGTAGCACTTCAACACACTTGTTCTCGTTACAATTGGCATCTTTTATTGGTCAGTATGTTTTCCATCTTGCAAACGGCTGCCTTCGCCATGACGACTGTTGTTCTGGGTTTATATGTTATTGGTTGCGCGATGTGGATTATTTATTTGTGAGGTGATCAGCATGGCCGAATGGATAAGAGCGCACGCCTCAAACTTCCGGTGTGCTGATGCCGAGGTAGCGGATTCAGTCCCAAACACCGGACAGTTGGACTAAAATGTTGACTTCAGGTCTTTGACTAGGGGATGTAGATTACAAGTACCTCTGAAGTCGCAGTGGGTTCGCCTGATGGTGAGGGACACTGGTAAAAGAGCAGCTAATGCACACGTAAAAATCAGTCCAGTGCACTAAAATTAGTTGCACGATTATGGACTACACTTGAGTTCAAAGCGAGCCAACGCAAAGAAAATAATGTGTTCGTAATTGTAAAGTCTTAGTTTTCTAGTAGGTAAAGTAAAATTTGTCACCGCAAACCTATACAACAGAGCCTGTTGGTAGTCTTATTTAACTTAATTTGTTGATAACGAATTTGTTCTAAAAGCCTGCTGGTATCTATGTGTCTTTCATGTCTTCCGGCCTCCTAGTTCTTGTATTTTGTGTTGCTTCGTGTTTTGGAGTCAGCTCGGCAGCTGCGACTATCCTATTTTCGATACCTCCCTAGACATGACAACCTGGCCAGATATTGATGTTTTGTTTTGTCAAACGCCGGAAGTTTCTCTGAACCAAGGTATTGTTCCACGTCCGGTTGAGTACTGTAGTGCCATGTAATTGTTCTTGTTTCTGTGTCTCTCTTATTGTTAATGTCCTCCGGGATTTGTCAGCACTGAGTTTTGTGGATAAGGACAGGGGCTTCGACAATGTATGAAAATAGAGTGGGATGAGGAGAGTCAGTGAGAGAGGTAATAGAGAGAGGGAGGGGATGTGAAGGTAAGAAAGAGAAACGGGATTGAAGAAACAGAGAACGACAAACATAGAAAAAGAGAGAGACACAGAGAGAGAGAGAGAGAGAGAGAGAGAGAGAGAGAGAGAGAGAGTATTTAAGACACACACCCACAGAAAGAGAGAGAGAGAGGGAAAGAGAGAGAAAGAGAGACAGAGACAGAGACAGAGACAGAGAAACAGAGTATGCGTGAATGAGACATACAGAGAGAGTGAGTAAGACACACGTATTCATTGGCACCTTGCCGTCTTGACAGACGATAGTTTGTGCTTTAAAAAGGCATAATAACTTTTAACTATGGCGGTAGCGAGTGTGACTGATAAGGCCAATTTGCGCTGTAAATGTCCGTTCACAGTGGGTGCATGTGAACACGTGGTCATTTCCACCATCATGCACCATCTTACGTCTCAAACGCTTGGTGTGTGACTTTTCTGCAATAATTTTCTCCTTTGACTTTATTCCATTTCTGATATTTGCCCTCCATGCAACACGTTCAGCGGCGACTTGCTCCCAATGTGCATTATCAATGCCTGTATCAATCATGTCCCGCTTACACACATCTTTGTATCGTAGTAGAGGCCGACCCTGAGATCTCTTACCCATCTGTAATTCACCAAAAAAGATATCCTTTGGTATTCTACCATCATCCATCCGCCTAAGATGTCCTATCCATCTAAGTCTACGAAGACTGAGCATGGAATAAACTGTCACACAACCTGATCTTTCCAATACTTCAGTATTTGTGATTTTGTCTTGCCACTTAATACCAAGAATTCTTCGCAGACACCGCATATGAAAGCTGTTTAAATTGTTCTCTTGGTGTGAGTAAGTTGTCCAGGTTTCACTGCCATAGAGAAGAGTACTAAGGACACAGGCTTGATAGACAAGGACTTTTGTTTTGGCAGTAAGCTTCCTGTTCTCCCAGACTCTTTTTCTTAACCTGTTCATTGTTGTTGCTGCCTTACCAATCCGGATGTTGATTTCCTGATCTAGGGATAATTTGCTATTTACCACCGATCCTAGATATGTAAAATGGTCTACTATCTCTAGTTCGGCGTCGTCAATAAAGATTGATGGTACCCCATGTGCACCTTGTGACATAATCTGTGTCTTCTTTTTGCTAATTGTTAAACCAAATTCAGAACAAGCATTGGAGAATGCAGATAGTAGACATTGCAATTCTTCCTCAGAGTGGGTCGTAACTGCAGCATCATCTGCAAAAAGCAACTCTCTGATCAGTACCCTCCTAATTTTGGTCTTAGCCTTCAATCTCTGAGCATTGTAGAGGCCGCCATCTGAGCGTGAGTGAATGTATATACCACCATCCTGATCACGAAATGCATATTTCAGTAGAAGTGAAAAGTATATTCCAAAGAGGGTGGGAGCTAGTACACAACCTTGCTTAACTCCACTCTTGATTTCAAATTCTTCAGAAGTTGCACCATCAAACTTGATTATACCCTTCATGCCTGTGTGGAACGATTCCACAATGGACAGAAGAGTTGGTGGGCAGCCAATCTTCTTTAGTGCCTTGAACAGACCCTCACGACTGACCAAATCAAATGCCTTTGTGAGGTCGATGAAGGCAATAAACAGTGGTTGATTCTGTTCACGGCATTTTTCTTGCATTTGTCGCAATGAGAATATCATATCAGTGGTAGACCGGTTCTGTCGAAAGCCACACTGTGATTCGGGGTAGACTTGATCTCCTAGGACTTGAAGTCTGCGCAGAACAATTCTGGCAAATACTTTTCCAACAATACACAGAAGTGAGATACCCCTATAGTTGTTGCAGTCGCTCCGATCACCCTTGTTCTTGTACAGTGTTATGATGCTTGAATCTTTGAAATCCTGTGGGACTTGTCCTTCACGCCAGCATAGCTCTATTAGCTGGTGGATCTGTATAGTGAGTGTGTCTTGCCCACTCCTGATAACCTCTATTGGAATCCCATCCTTACCTGGAGCCTTGCCAGATGCAAGTTCATTTATAGCACACTTAACTTCTGTTATGGTGGGAAGTGTGTCCAGGTGGTCAAGAGTTGGTAGAGCCTCTATGGCGTTGAGGGCATTATCCGCTAGTTTGGTCTCACTTGAGTAAAGCTCCAAATAGTGCTCTACCCATCTGTCCATCTGCTGTTTCTTATCAGTGATGACTTCTCCAGTCAAGGTTTTCAATGGTGCACTTCTTTTGATCACTGGACCACAGGCTTTCTTTATTCCTTCATACATACTTCTTATGTCTCCCTTATCACTTGCGATTTGAATGGACTCACATAACTTGATCCAATAATCATTTGCACACTGCCTGGCAGCCTTTTGCACATCCTTCCTAGCTTGCCTTAGCTCACTCAGAGTGTTACGCGTTGGTCTTTCCTTGTTTCTTAAGAGAGCTTTCTTCTTCTTATCAATCAAGGGCTGCAGAGTCTCGCTGTTGGCCGCAAACCAGTCCTGCCTCTTATGATCCACAGTGCCGTAAACCTTTACGGCAGTTTTACAAAGAGTTTCCTTAAGTTTATTCCATTTATCATTTACTGTACAATTTTCTGGTGTATCAGTGAAAGCGTCTTCAAGTTGCTGTTGAAACTGAAAGCACTTTTCAGGATCATGAGTGTTAATAATATTAATCCTGGGGCTAGATTTGTGTTTAGCTGTGTAGATTCTCTTTGGTCTCAGTCTAACCCTTGCAACAACCAAAGAATGATCCGTATCACAGTCAGCACTGTGGTAACTACGAGTCAATGATATATGGTTCAAATGTTGTCTCCGTGTGATGATGAAGTCCAGCTGGTGCCAATGGCCGGATCTTGGATGTTTCCATGTGACCTTATGCATCTCTTTTGTTTTAAAAAAAGAGTTTGTAATACATAGGTCATTACTGGTGCAATGCTCCAGCAGCCTTTGCCCATTTTCATTCATGCGACCGATGTTGTATTTTCCAAGGCACACTGGCCATGAACTCGAGTCCTTGCCCACACGAGCATTGAAATCACCGAGCATATAAATGTAGTCGGATTTTGGAACTGCCTTGATCACAGAGTCTAACTCCTCATAGAACAAATCCTTCACATCATCAGAGGAATCGAGTGTCGGTGCATATGCAGTAATAATGGTGGCAAACCCACAAGAGGTTGCCAAGCGCAGGGATAATAGTCTTTCATTTCCTCCTGCTGGAATTTCAATCATTCCCAGTAGCGAATTCTTCACTGCAAAGCCCACACCGTGTTGCCTTTTTTCTGCCTGCCCTTTACCCTTCCAGAAAAAGGTGTAGTTGTTTTCCCTGAGTGACCCTTCCTCAGCGAGGCGAGTCTCCTGCAGGCCAGCAATATCAATGTTAAGACGATTGAGTTCGGCATCAATCACAGCCGTTTTTCTCACATCGTCAATATTGGTCAAGTCAGTGGAAAATCCTGGACACATGGTTCTCACGTTCCAGGTTGCAAGCCGTAGCTTGAGGTTTATATTTATATTTTTGTTTGTACCTGGTGCATTGGTTTTACAGCCTGCGATTTAGATTTTGTCCTAGCCCCAAGCACCCATTGAAGCAGGCAGGCTGTGGCGGATCAGCACCCAATTGGCTGGGGGCTGCCCAGCTTGAGGCGGGCGGTAGCTGATCAGTGACACCTATAGGTGTCTCCCACCGTCAGAGGCAACGCGTGGCGCCCCATGTCTACGCCAACTGACAAGGACTTATAACCCGTAACAGTTGCCTCTCGCTTTGATTCCGAGACCAGTTAAGACCAGGGATGGAGTTATTGCCTCTCCATAGCACAAAGCCTGGGCTAAAATATAGAGATCATGTGTTGCCCATGCAGCATGATCCCTCTCTCGGCCTGCCTAGTTCACTCCAGAGGAAAGGTAACACCCCTACATCTGGAACAAGACAAGCTGCAGAAGCTGCCGGATCAGCAAAGCAATGCTCTAACTGTCCGCCTGTCGGAGCTTCGATCCTAGACCAGTCGCCAACCAAGGCTTAGGGCCTGGTCTGCCCTGCCATGACAATTTTGTCTTTAGCTTGCATTTCCTCGCACCAGGGTAAGGCTTGTACCCTCCCAATTGCGCTCTTCCGCCCGAAGCCGTTGGCACAATGTGGGGTGTCGGGTTTAGTAAGCGCCGCCCAACGTTCGGCGCTAACAGAAACCAGGTAGTACCGTCTACTGTTATACGGTAGCTCAGTCATATCTGACTAAGACCTGACTGACGACTGACGACACACGTATACACATACACATACACATACAGAGATAGATAGAGAGAGAGAGAGAGAGAGAGAGAGAGAGAGAGAGAGAGAGAGAGAGAGAGAGAGAGAGAGAGAGAGAGAGAGAGAGAGGGCGGGTTGTTACTAAGTATGAATGTCCAAACATGAGTACCTCAATTGATGTATGCTGCCATTTACACTAGCTGTCTGCACTAACCATCTGAGCGTCTGTCTACCTCATTAGTTAGCTAGCTGGCAAGGTGTCTGTCTGTTTATGTAGCTAGCTGGCAATGTGGCTGTCTGTTTATGTAGCTAGCTGGCAAGGTGGCTGTCTGTTTATGTAGCTAGCTGGCAAGGTGTCTGTCTGTTTATGTAGCTAGCTAGCAAGGTGGCTGTCTGTTTATGTAGCTAGCTAGCAAGGTGGCTGTCTGTTTATGTAGTTAGCTGGCTTGATGTCTGTTCAACATGACTACACTCAACCTGAGAAATGTCCGTCCGAGCTTTTATCGGTCTGTCAGTCTGTCTGTCTGTCTGTCTGTCTGTCCCGCTGTCTGTATATTTGCATGTCTGTCATTCTTCCAGTCCTCTGCTCTTCCCATTACCAGCCACGCCAACATCTGTAACACCATCACAGCCTCCTCGGCCACCTCACCTCACCACCACACAAGATTCTTAACCACCTATCCTCACCATCCAACACCCTCAACCACCTCTCCTCAATACACAACATCCTCAACCACCTCTCCTTACCATCCGCCAAACATCCTCAACTACCACTCCTCACCACCCAACATCCTCAACTACCACTTCTCACCACACAACATCCTCAACTACTTATCCTCACCACCCAACATCCTCAACTACCACTCCTCACCACACAACATCCTCAACTACCTCTCCTCACCACCCAATATCCTCAACTACCTCTCCTCACCACCCAATATCCTCAACTACCTCTCCTCACCACCCAATATCCTCAACTACCTCTCCTCACCACCCAATATCCTCAACTACCTATCCTCACCACCCAACATCCTCAACTACCACTCCTCACCACACAACATCCTCAACTACCTCTCCTCACCACCCAATATCCTCAACTACCTATCCTCACCACCCACCATCCTCAACTACCTCTCCTCACCACCCAACATCCTCAACTACCTCTTCTCACCACCCAACATCCTCAACTACTTCTCCTCACCACCCAACATTCCCTATCAATCAGAAACTCAAGCCATAGCTATCCCCATACTTTTCCGTTGCTTCTTCTTTGTTAGTGAGAAACTGGCCACCCAGTGAGCCTCTTGAGTTTATGACACACAAATGCCGTTTGGACTGGCCGGTTTTTAAAGGATCACTTTCATCGCACATCGATAACTTCATAATAGGCTCTGTCTCATTCCATAGATCACGCGAGGAGAATCTCAACACAGTGCACGAACCCCCTGCCGAGAATACCTCGGTTACTTTTATTGCTCATCGATAGCTCCATAATTACCTCAGTCTCATTCCATAGATAATGCGAGCAGAATCTCAACACAGTGCACGAACTCTGTATCCCTGGCAAGTATACCAGCGTATAGTTACGAGACATTTTATTGTCAAGTTTTAGTCGATATGACTGAGCTACCGTATCTGTCTCGGTAGACGGTACTACCAGCTTTGTGTTAGGACCGAATGTTGGGCGGCGCTCACCAAACCCGCTTCTTCTTCTACCCCCTCCTCTTCTGTTTCTCTTCTTTGTCCTCCATCTCCTTCATTTTTTCAAGAAAAAACAGACTAGCGGATCTCACTTATCAATTTAACATTTCATCTCAGGATTCTTATGTCTGTTTTATTAAACAAGCACATTTCCTCACCTTCTGGTCCGTTATTTCCAGCTCCACAGACCACAACCCCAACATCCCGTGAACTGGACACCCTAACAAAAACAATTGATAATCGAACTCCACACCACATCTGCAGTCTCCTGGTTGCCCCGACTTCACCCTAAATGAAACCCTGTGTTTCCCTGGCTAAGATCGATGCTTTCAATATCCCAGTTGATTACATTAGCTTCAGGTCAAGGTTAGGCTGGTTGTTGTGGTTTCCCCTGGTCGCAAACGCTTGCTTCAGGAGTGTGTGATCAAGGGGCCTCTTAATTGAATTGTTAAGATGGCGTCTGCAGGTTCGAATATGCCCATGTTAATTCACATGTTCCAAATGGGTGGTTTCGTAAAGACATTTGCTGGATCTATCTGCCGACAGATGCTGTCTTCATAATGATTTATGCAAGAGCTATGTCTTTCTATCTGCCGGCAGATGGTGGCTTTTAACGATTAATGCAAAAACTAGTCTGTCTATCTGTCGGCAGATGGTGGCTGTATAACGATGTATGCAAGAACTATGACTGTCTATATATTGGCAGATGGTGACTTTATAACGATTTGTGCAAGAACTAGTCTGTCTATCTGTCGGCAGGTTGTGGCTTTATAACGATTTATGCAAGAACTATGACTGTCTATATATTGGCAGATGGTGACTTTATAACGATTTATGCAAGAACTATGACTCTATATATTGGCAGATGGTGACTTTATAACGATTTATGCAAGAACTATGACTGTCTATATATCGGCAGATGGTGGCTTTATAACGATTTATGCAAGAACTATGACTGTCTATATATTGGCAGATGGTGACTTTATAACGATTTATGCAAGAACTATGACTGTCTATATATTGGCAGATGGTGACTTTATAACGATTTATGCAAGAACTATGACTGTCTATATATTGGCAGATGGTGACTTTATAACGATTTGTGCAAGAACTAGTCTGTCTATCTGTCGGCAGATGGTGGCTTTATAACGATTTATGCAAGAACTAGTCTGTCTATCGCCGGTCTCCGTGGCTAAAGGCTTACGAACACGATTCATGAGTCGCTTACTTGCGTTCGAAACAGAGTTGCCACCGATTTGGCAGCAGACAGCGTCGCGCTGGGTCTTAACGTGTTGGTATGGGAGCTGGTCTTTCAGAAATCAATGGCAAACTACTGAACGTAAACTTGCCAAGACATCAACAACAGCAGTAAAATGCTGGTGTTGACAGCGATGTCTTGTAAATAGGATATGCAAAGAAAAGTCTGTCTATCTGCCCACAGATGGTGGCTTCATACCGATTTATACAAGAACTATATCTGCCGGCAAATAGGAATTGGGGGGGAGGGGGGGGGGGGGGAGAGATTCATGGTTTGAAAATCAGACCCAACCAAAACATATTTGGGTTTGATTGCGACGTCCCGTAAAAGGATATGCAACTAAATAAAAAAAAAATTCATTCCAGGAATCCCACCCCCCCCCCCCCCACCCTAAACCCGCTTCCAGCAGGCTGCCTTGACCTCGACTCCTCCTCTCTCCCACCCGTCCTTCACCGTGGACGTCGTGACCTGTGAAGTTGTCAATCCAGGCCGGGCGTCTGTGTGGGGATTCCCGCAACTATGTGAAGTGTGTGTGTTTTGCGTGCTCTTTCCCCGCTGCCCTAACTAAGGGCCCTAATATTCACCTCTAAACTTCTGACCCGCTTTGGCTTCCTTTTCTGCTTCCCGGCTTGAGTCAATATTATTCTTTTCTAGAGTATTCTAGAGTCCACCAGAGAGACGAATGGAGACGGATTGTATTTGCAGCAAAGAACCTCAATGGCTCGGAACGCTGAAGAAGAAGAAGAAGAAGAAGAAGAAGAAGAAGAAGAAGAGTATTTAAAGGAGAAAGGATGACTTCATTGCACCCCGTTTGATTTCCTACGGCTCGATTTCTGTTCACAGGACGGCCAGGCGACAGCTTCGCACAAAGCACGATCCCCGCGGCTCCAGCGACGACCCCCAGGAAACTCCGAGAAAACTGCAATCTTAAACCAAATGACGAAGTTCTGTGTTGAAGCCACAACGCTCGAAGCGCGAGGCACTTCGGCTTAACCACTTAGTCACTTCTGTTCTTGTATAAATATCACAGTGTTTCTCAGAACAAGGTTTTACCATCACCATCATCATCATGTAGCGAAGATGGTGTGCAGAGCGTCGCTATCATTCATTCAGGTGCAGTCTCCACGATGAAGGTTGGCTGCAATGGATCTCCAACACTGTCTGTCTCTCGCCTTGACTGTACATTCTGTCAGATTGATGTTCGTCCATCTCTTGATGTTATCTTTCCACTTGTATCGTTGTCTACCTTTTGCTCGTTTGCCGTCAACATTGCCCCCCAGTAAGGTTTTTATAAGAGCGTTAAGTCTTTTAACGTGGCCGAAATATTTCACTAGCCTCTTTTTTTAAATTTCTGTCATCAGCTCTCTTTTAACTCCCAGTTGTTTCTAGAATCTCTGTATTTGATTGTTTCTATTCCCATAAAATACGACACATTCTTCTGTATATCCACATCTCCAGAGCCTCTATTCGACATACTAGTTGCTTACCAGTTTTCTCATTACCAACCGGCGACAAGTTTCTTCATTTCTGTCCATGTCTTCCTCCGCATAGACCCTCATGTCCAAGGTTGCGTTATTGTCCGGTGTCTACGTACTAGTTGACTCCTGGCTCTTCTTTCGGCTAGCATGCCTCCCATCACTGTTCTCTCCAAGCTCGCTAACTCACTTACTCACTCACTCACTCACTCGCTTATTCAATCGCTCACTCACTCACTCACTCACTCATTCACCCACCCAGAAACCCACTCCCCACCATCCACTCACTCACTCGCCCACCCACACACCCACCCAGTCACCAACTCACACACCCACTCACTCATCCACCCACCTACTCACTCACTCAGTCATCAGATAAAGTTTCAGTCGGAGCGTGTTAAACCTCAAGGTCACGGCGGCATCTAGAAAGAGATTCAAATACAGTCACAGTCCGCGCAGGCAAGCTTGCTGGCCACTATGCCACCGAGGCACCTGAATATCAATACAGACGGTACAATAATGATAGACACTAATTCAGTTAACATCATCATCATGTGCCATGCCGATAAGCTTGGGCAGTCATGTCACTGTCGTGGAAATTCTTGGAGTTGTCGATCGATGAAAGACTGTCGCGCCATTCGTCTACAGGCGGCCGCCATCCTTTGATGTTGGAGACAGACTGTCCTGATGGGAATCGGAAAGAACTTTTGTTGTGGGGAAAAAATTCCCCAGATTAAAGCGGGACAGCTAGCCAGTTGTTTACATCGAGTCGAAAAAGGAGAGAGAAAAATAGGTTCTCGACGCCTAGTGTCTAGTCAGATTTGTGACGTCATTCAGACACAGTATTAAAACAGTCTGGACAAACAACTTTGGCGGGAGTCGACCAAATGTTGTGAGACAACAAGGACGTGTGTGATGTTCCTGGTTTGATTATGGAGAGAGACTACAGTGTCTTATGTTGATTTACATCGGCGGACATTTATCCATTGTGTGATTTAGTAGTCTCGATTTCAAACAGACATATGCGGTGTCTGCGAAGAATTCTTGGTATTAAGTGGCAAGACAAAATCACAAATACTGAAGTATTGGAAAGATCAGGTTGTGTGACAGTTTATTCCATGCTCAGTCTTCGTAGACTTAGATGGATAGGACATCTTAGGAGGATGGATGATGGTAGAATACCAAAGGATATCTTTTTTGGTGAATTACAGATGGGTAAGAGATCTCAGGGTCGGCCTCTACTACGATACAAAGATGTGTGTAAGCGGGACATGATTGATACAGGCATTGATAATGCACATTGGGAGCAAGTCGCCGCTGAACGTGTTGCATGGAGGGCAAATATCAGAAATGGAATAAAGTCAAAGGAGAAAATTATTGCAGAAAAGTCACACACCAAGCGTTTGAGACGTAAGATGGTGCATGATGGTGGAAATGACCACGTGTTCAGATGCACCCACTGTGAACGGACATTTACAGCGCAAATTGGCCTTATCAGTCACACTCGCTACCGCCATAGTTAAAAGTTATTATGCCTTTTTAAAGCACAAACTATCGTCTGTCAAGACGGCAAGGTGCCAATGGAATTTCAAACAGGAATAAATATATGGTATTTAATTAAATAGACCCAAATTAGATTATTCTTAGGAATCGAGCGTAGTAATGTGCGTTGTGAAAACGTATTATAGGAGCGTCGGCAGCAGTAGGCTATCGCGTTGCTTAAACTAGCTAGTGTGAGATATCAATTAACGCAGTGAGTTAAGAACAATGTAGTGGGATGATATTTAGGGAGATTGAGGATGGTTGGGGGATAAAGGAAATGTCAAGTGGTGGGATCTTCCAGTAGGGTATCTACTGGGTTTCTGCACTTTTCCTTTAGTCTTTCCTTGTCTTACAATGACTCAGACCGATGTGATGAGCTCCTCTGTCTTATGACAGAGTTTAGCTCTCTGTTATATATCTGAGTGCGGCCGTCGGCCTACACTCACCTAATAAAGGTCGGAATCGGGTTGCTCTCACCAGGCGTGTTCTCTCTTCAATAGGTTCCACTATGTTCTCCAAAAAGCTAGCAGAAAAGTCATAGAAGATGATTATGGCGCGAGCTTTGAAGGCAGTTTTTACTCAGCGGCTTTTGCACTGGGCCCATAACCAGAGGGTCTGTGAGAACCTGGCCTCGCAGGAGCCGATGATCATCTAAGAGTGATTCCTCAGTGGTAGTTATCAGCAAAGTAGAGTGAAGATACTTACAATACCACCAGTAACAGGAACAATAGTAGTTATATAGTGAAATTGAAAAGTAACATTGCGTTTTTCCAAGTGGTGAATTCCTGTGAGAAATTAACTACTAACATTTAGTTTCAAAGTGACCGTAAACATTTATTTTACTGTACAAGGGTTATCAGATCACAGAACTTTTAGTGACACATTAGTTACACTGTGTTTGTCAGATTCATGGTCAGTATTGGACTATATCCACTATTGGTGACCAGACATTCGGACTATCCAAGAGCCACTGGAGGAAGTCAACATCTGGCCGGAGAGACGCATCATTTGGTGAGGTCCTTCTGTACTTGATCTATGGTGATGTTGTGTGGCCGGTACTGTGATGAAGCATACTTTGATCCTGAGTTGTTCGGTCTGATTCTGCATACACACTAGATTATACGACAGAAATTCTACACATACACTTTGCATATACCTGACACTTTTCTTTATTAAATTAATTTGTCACTTTGTTTGAGGCTGGAGTTGTGTAGTATGTTTTGGAAAAGAATGAGAGGGGGCATGGTCCAGTGGTAAGAGAGAGAGAGAGAGAGAGAGAGAGAGAGAGAGAGAGAGAGAGAGAGAGAGAGAGAGAGAGAGAGAGAGAGAGAGAGAGAAAGAGAGATCCAAGGACTGATGGGGTGTTGTGGACAGAAATCCAGAAGATCCTCAAGCTAATGATATGGGGTTAAAAGAATGTGGGTGTTGATTCCCCTCACCCCAGGGACGACACTTATTACGACAGTCACATGATCACCAGAGTCGTGGATCAGCTCTGCGTTCTTGTCTCGACCACGTCACGTGTTCAAGCCAACCAGATTACTTCTCTGCATTCCCCTTCTTCCTTTCCCTTCAATCTTGCCAGTTGTGAGCAATTTCTCTAGTTTATTTCTTCTCAGACATCTTGCCCCCAAAAAATCTTGACTATCTAGGTCTAATTTATCTAATCTGTTTACTGTGTTCGTTTGTTTCTTATAAGACATGTTCATTGGTTAGTCTGTCTGCCCTTAGTATTCTTTGCATTTTCCACAGAAACCACATTTCCACTGCCACTAGATATTTTTAAGCTTGTCTGCTCATTGTCCACGTGTTACATCCATACAAAAGCACAGGTTATATGTAGCCACTTCAACATATTTTTCTCTTTAAACACAGAAGCCACAAACAATATGTCGCGCTATTTATTGCCTGGCATATGTTGCTGCATCTCGCCAGGTACGTACTGCAGAGTTATATATCATATGAAGTCAGTAAATGAATAATACTTAAGCTGAAACAATCAAACACATATCAAACAGGTATTGTTCAATTGTGGAACACCTGTTATCCCCACAGTAATTTCAAATTTACAACGAACTCTTTCTATTTATTCCCTGCTAGCCTATCAGCCTGTTCATTCCCCCGAACCCCCGCATGGCCAGGGAAAAATATCCATACAATTCTCACACTTGAAGTTTGGTGACCATTGATTCCGTTGAGGGAAGGTTTGGGTGGCTGGCAGTGAAGCTTGATGAAATCGGCCGGATATTCATTAGATTGTAGAGTCTGGTGAAGGATTTCCAATTCTTCTTGTAGAGTGTCATCGGAGCAAATCTTTCCGGCTCGATTAAACAGGGTCCTTACCAGGACACTCTTATATTCGACAGGTGCATAGATATTGAAATTAATGTATTGACCCATCCATGCTTCTTTTAGATAGACGGCTCTTTGGATGGTACATTCGTCTCGATGTCAAATTAGAATGTCTAAGAACGATAAAGTGTCATTATGGTCGTGGTCAATAGACACGATAAAGTGTCATTATGGTCGTGGTCAATAGACACGATAAAGTGTCATTATGATCGTGGTCAATAGACAAAGAGATGTTCTTGTGGGCTTGGTTCATGGTGATGTGGAAAGATTCAGCTTGTTGTCTGGTCTCTGTGATGAAAAATATATCATCCATATAACTGCGATATAGAAACGGATCCTTAATATTCGAAGCTCTTTGTTCTTCTAAAGTGGGTCATAGAGATGTCTGCTAGAATGGGACCTAGAGGACTCCGCATGGCAACTCAGTCAATTTAAGAGTAGCATGTTTCTAGGAAGTTGAATTTAATATTGGATGTGCACAGTAGTAGTAGTTTCTTGAGTTTGGATGCCGTACGTCTCACTGAGTTTGGATGTCGGTAGGTCTCACAGAGTTTGGATATCGGAAGGCTTCACTAAGGTTGGATGTAGGTAGGCCTCACAGAGTTTGGATGTTGGTAGGCCTCAGTGAGTTTAGATATCGGTAAGCTTATTGAGTTTAGATGTCGGTAGCTATGGGGCTCATAACTTTTCACCCCCCCCCCCTCCCTAACTTTATGGCCTTCCTAGATTACACTAGCCAAGTATACCACTGAGATCTATTTTAGCCATGTTCAAATCTGTCCAACACGGGATGGCGAAATGGCTTGCCAACATTCTTAAACTAGTGCAACAATCATTTGACACCTTAAAAATATACTAACAGATTCGTTTGAACTGGTCGAATACCATCGATCTTAAACAAAAAGCACATGGCGTCAATGGACATTGCGTCTGTTTTCACCAACGCTTCCCTGGATGAAACAATGAAGATCTGTGTTCGCATTAAAGAGAAGAAACTGAAGTTAGGCCTGCCGACAAGCGGACAGTCAGCGCATTGATTTGCTAATCCGGCAGCTTCTGCAGCTTGTCTTATTCCAGATGTATTGGTGTTACCTTTCTTCTGGCGAAAACTAGGCAGGCCAAGAGAGGGGGAGCATGCTGATTGGACGAGACATGGTTTCTTAAATTCAGCCCAGGTGTTGTGCTATGGAGAGGTATAACTCCATCCCTGATTTTACCGCCATGAGTTGTAGGTATTGTACCTTTACTTTTTACGTATAAGCAACTATCATTCGCGAAGCCCGTGAGAGATGTACTTTATCTTCATATGAAGGTAAACAGCTGCTGCTCTTATGTTATCTATGTTTCTACTCTGCCTTTTCAAACTTCTGAAAGTAAACAAATCACAAATGCTATTTGACCTATGTTAGTTTAATATAAACTTCTTAGACCTTTGGTTCTATCTCAATAGTTGGATACGAATTCTGTCCATATTCCATGGTTTTGGGTTCTTGTGGATGATAGACCCGGTTAAGGAAGACATCTTTTTTAGGGGTGTCTAGTTGGTCAATCCTCGAAGTACACTTGTTCCTACAGCGAGGCGCCGTCGTCATTTGGAAGTGACAGGTTCGAATCCCGGTGCGTCCTCTAGTCCTTACTTCTTTCTTCTACCTCTATGAGCGCCAAACAATACATGTTTGTTTATTTATGAACTGTCTAGTATATCATAAAACGGCCGCAACACATACTGTGGTTAATTGCGACGTCCTGAAGTAGCTTTAACTCTCCGTTTCATGGATTCGTAAACCGAATACGCTGATAAGTTGCCATTTTGTGTCTGGTACAAGTTTTGAAATATTGGAACGTCCCCTCCCCACAACTCTCCACATTCCTAGCACTAACAAGCTGTGAGAGGACGGGGAGGAGGGGGTGAGCCGAACGCCATTTCCCGCCTTCCATCTACACGCCTTGAAAAGACTAACGCCCGGGCATGGTTGTTGTTATCAAGAAAAAGACAACTTCATAGGCTACACTAACTCTACAGCTACTAGTGCTGTTACCTCTAAAAGAAGATTGTACGGGAACACGTTGTCGTCATTGTCTATCATATTTCACATTTTTACACTTGCTTTAACGTTTTGTGAACGGGGCAGTTGTTTCATGTAGATGGTTGGGCGATGTGCATTCTATGAAAGACTGAATTTTATCACTTTAAATCCATTGCATAGACATTCACATCCTATTCTGGGGTCAGCATGGCCGAATGGATGAGAACGCGCGTGTTTACACATTCGGTGTGCCGAGGTAAGGGATTCAACCTCTACACCGATCAGTTGGACTAATATGTTGACTTCTCGTCAATGACATGGAGACGTAAATTGCAAGAACCTCTGAAGTCGGAGTTGGTTCGCTTGATCGCGAGGGACACTGGTAATAGGGAAAGCTAATCCACACGCAAAATTCAATTCAGTGCTACTAGGAGTAGTATCTGTGAACTACAGAAATTTTGTCATGAATTTGACACACACACACACACACACACACACACACACACACACACACACACACACACACACACACACACACTCACACACACACATACACACACACACAAATTGAAGTTTCCCAATCACTTCAAAATTAGTCTTAAACAATGTATTTACGCTAGATTAGTTAATATACAGGCATAAAAGTACTATTCGATCAAAAATTAGGCGAAACATTGAAATAAATAGACATTGGGCTATTTTGTCATAAACGACGCAGATAAATAATGCTAAATTGACAGAGACGTTGGCAGGAGAAAAGAAATCAGCAGAGTTGATCCAGAACACCAAAGACCGAGATCTGTGGAGAGACATGAACGCCTATGCCAACTGGCAGGGTACATGTTAAGACGAGAACAATCTATACCGCACTATGAACCACCCCAAATATAACCAGTGCCACGGAGGCTGATTGAACGAGGTGGGGAGTTGTTTTTTTTCTACAAATCGGATCGGATCGGAAAGCCAGTTTTTTTCTATGTTCAGAATTTGGAGAATTTCAGTATATTTCTTCTTCTATATGTATTTTTATATGTATTTATAGTTTTCGATTTATACAGTGTTTCCCTTATCCGTAGCCTCCTTCTTATAGTTATAAGAATGAGGATCAATACCTGAACTGATAACATTCTTGCTATTTCAATGCCCTTCTTAATTGTTTTTCAACTAAATATCTCAATGCTGTACGCTTAAAACTAAAAATATTTTTAAAAAATTCCATATGTGAGAAAATCGTATTCCGTACTAATGTTACTAACACTGGCTACTCACTCGGTGTTTTGTTCCGTGCAAATTTGTGAATGAAAAACGTGGATTCCTCGCCCTTGCCTTCTCGTGAACCCCCGCCAAATTGAAACGGAACAATTCTTTTTAGGTCGCATTGTAGAATCTAGGTTTCACCCAATTTAAGAACATGGATTTATTAACTAGTACGATTTTTGTTCTTTGTGTGTGATGTGGTGCATTCTTATCTAAGGTTTAAATAATTTTTATATCTTATCTGGAGCAAACATTGTGTGAGTATACTAGAATATCCATAATAATAATTTGTGGTCGTTAACGGTTAACCGTTTCGTTTGTTGTTTGTTTACATTTCGTGAACGTTTTTCACAGCGTAGAAATCTGGGCATTGAGGCTATGAAAGGGTCAGATGTTGAGGTCAGTACACAAAGTAAACAAGCAAATTAATAGAGTAGTCGCAGTTGCATAGTTGTTAGTCTCGCTTGCCAACTCGGTTGTCATGGGTTCGTTACGCAGCTACGCAGATTCAGATTTTAAAATAATAGTAATAATAATAATAATAATAATAATCTAGCCTCCCAGTTCAAAGAGCCTTAAAAGATTCAGTGCGAAACAAAAAGTAGGTTTGAACATGAAAAAAAAAACAATGGGTGGATGAAAATAGGAAGTAGGGACATGTCACAGTGATGCCCTAAAACTTGTTAATATGGTAGCAGACATGCTGTATTTTATATCAAACTAAAAGTGTTGCTTAGGGAAAACAACAGAATATAAGCCCATGACAGAATCGAGAAGTAGCTTGAGACGATTAATCATCCCATGGCATGTAATTAGTTAACTGAGTACCACGAATATCTTGGGAAGTAAAGGAGGTCAACTGATCCCATCACCCAATGGGTTCCGATTTGTCTATAAACGTATGGGTTAAGCACCATATGTCCGATGCGCCTTCAGGGGCCTACAAGAGTCCTGTACATACTGACGAACGCATAGATGTGGAGTTCATGTTTAAGTTAGTAGTTAGTTGGTACTTGTGCAATCAATTATTGTTCGTCGAGGACAGTATACACACAAAACACATTAACATACATGTCCGACATGCCGCTTACAGCATTGCGATGTGAGGGTCTCTTGTACTGTATTGGAACCTTCCGTCTTGACAGACGATTTTTTTTTTGCATATCCTATTTACAGGACATCGCTGTCAACAGCAGCATTTTACTATTGTTGTTGATGTCTTGGCAAGTTTTACGTTCAGTACTTTGCCATTGCTTTCTGAACGACCGGCTCCCATACCAACACGTTAACCCAGCGCCACGTGGTCTGCTGCCAGATCGGTCGCAGCTGTGTTTCGAACGCGGGTAAGCGCGCTTACGAAGCGCGTCCGTAATCTCTTAGCCACGGAGACCGGCTGACAGACCATAGCTTGTTATATTTTTATATTGTTTTTTTTTTAAAGCATAATAAACTCTCTATAACACAAAGCCTGGGCTGAACTTCAGGGACAACACAAGGAGTACTAACAAATACAAATTCAATAGAAAACCTTGTCATGACATTTAGTCTGTAGGTTCATTTCGTCGCACTAGTGTAAGGTTTGTAATCTACCAATTGAACTCCTCCGACCGAAGCCGTTGACACAATGCAGGGTGTGGGGTTTGGTGAGCGCCGCCCAACATTCCATGCTAACAGAAGGCAGGTAGTACCGCCTACTGTCATACCGTAGCTCAGTCATATCTGACTAAGACCCACATTCGCCGCTAACAGAAAGCTGGTAGTAGCATCTACTGTCATACGGAACCTCAGGCATATCTAAGACCTGACATAATAGTCCTATCCACTATTAAGCGTAGTACATGTCACAGCGGCTTCCACAGAACGGTGATGGAAGGCGTGGTTCTTCGAAGAATAGGCAGAGGTCAATCAGCACGTAGATGGACACAGCACATTGCAGACATCTTGGACAAGAAAGTGCTTTTCGGCTCACCATGACGAGTGCAGTGTTCTGCAACAGGCCTCCTACCAGAGGAGAATCACCACCGGCGTCCTTTCCTTATCTCTGGATACGCTGTTATCTGTCCAGTTCTCTTCCCAAGCTCCATATTAGTGATTCTACCATACCATACCATTTTAGTCCTTATTGATAACGACGATTTTTCATGGTAAAATATGGCGGCATACATCTGACAGCCGCGTCACACCTGTACCCCGTGATTCAAAGTTTGAGAAGCTCCGACCCCACGAGTCCTCAGATAGTATCTACAAAGACGTGTTCCGCATGAAGTATAAGGGCCGCTTTGACGGCTATAGAGTACGTGTGGAGGTAATCTCATGTTGAAATCTGCCCTAGAGTAAAGAGCTCCTCTTCACGCCTTCATATATACTAGGTATGTGGTCCCTCTTCTCTTCTTTCGTCCTGTATTCCCCATGGGGAAATAGGCCCTCAACCAACTCACTCCAAGTTGTCCGTTCCTCAGCTATCCCAAGTAGCTCTGTTGATGTCCTCCCCATACTCTTTTCCTCTTCGTTGGTATGTTTATTATTTTCTGTACCCATAGACTTGTTCGTGGCTGGTTGGCTTTTGCAACTACAATTTTCCTACGGAATGGGGCAACCCATCCCCCATGACAACCCCCCTTCACGCCTATTACGACACACATGGCAGGTTACTATTCTTTGCTTCCTTTACGGGTCTCGGTAAGACACGAGCAGAAGCCTCCATCGTCACGGGTACAGGTTGCTAATCTCATACAGTATATTTAGATCACTCGGTGCTCGATGGGGGACAGATGGGCAATATCAAGACCGTCGCCTTTATCTTGCCGAGACGTCTGATGGTACGCATACTGGGCTGGAGTGACCTGGCCAGTTTTAAACATTCCAATCCGCTGGAATGGGGGTCGAAACCATAACCATCGGTCAGTCATTTCTTTCTTTCTTTCTTTCTTTCTTTCTTTCTTTCTTTCTTTCTTTCTTTCTTTCTTTCTTTCTTTCTTTCTTTCTTTCATCTGTCTTTCTTTTCCTTCCTTCCTTCCTTATTTTCTTTCTTTCTTTCTTTCTTTCTTTCTTTCTGTCTGTCTTTTCCTTCCTTCCTTCCTTCCTTCCTTCCTTCCTTATTTTCTTTCTTTCTTTCTTTCTTTCTTTCTTTTCCTCCCTTCCTTATTGTCTTTCTTTCTTGCTTTCTTTCTTTCTTCCTTCCTCCCTTCCTCCCTCTCTGTCTTTCTTTCTTTCTTTCTATAGTTTTCTCACTTCTTCATTCTTGTTCTTCATTCTTGTTTTCTTTCCTTCTTTCCCGTCGTCTTTCCCCACTCTCATCCCGCCTCTCTTGCTTTCTTGTCTCAAACAATCACACAACAAACATTCCTGAATGCCAATTAGTGCCAGCTGTGTGTATGTACATCACAGCTTCGACTGTACTCATGATGTAGACAAGGTGTTGGTTGCCAGCCGTCCGTGCCGTCTCCCCGGAGAGAAACAGTTTGTTTCCTTTATCGCCAGCCAGGTCCTCGGAATGTAGCCAATTCCGTTAAGTTTGGAGAAACGAAAATATTGAATGCCCATGACCCGGATCTGGGGGAAAATGAAGACACGCAACTTAATCTTGATAACAAAAGCACTGCATCATGTCGATAGACGGAAGTTCATGATTCATACGTTATTAATTAATATAACATGAGCTGAACAATTATATCTATGTACAAATATGCCGACTCCGTGGCAAATTAGTTACGGACGTATTTCATAATCCCGCATACCCGTGTTCGAACGACATTCGGGAGATTTGGCAGCATACCGCTTTACGTTGGTTTTTTATGACATGATATGGGTGCCGGTCGTTCAGAAAGCAGTGGCAAACTATTGAACGTAAACTTGCCCAGGAATAACGAACAGCCAAAAATGCTGAGGTTGACTGCTACCTCCTGTAAAGGATATGCAACTAACATTTTTATGTACAAATATATAGGAAATGAATACCTAAAGCTATTTAACTGTTGATAGTCAGTATAAATACTGTTCTGGGATCGAAGCTCCGACAGGCGGGCAGTTAGAAAATTGCTTTGCCAGTCCGGCAGCTTATCTTGTTCCAGGCGTATTGGTGTTACCTTTCCTCTGGAGTAAACTAGGCAGGCCGAGAGAGAGAGAGAGAGAGAGAGAGAGAGAGAGAGAGAGAGAGAGAGAGAGAGAGAGAGAAGAGAGAGAGAGAGAGAGAGAGAAGAGAGAGAGAGAGACGAGAGAGAGAAAGAGAGAGAGAGAGAAGAGAGAGAAACAGAGAGAGAAGAGAGAGAGAGAAAGAGAGAGAGAGAGAAGAGAGAAAGAGAGAAGAGAGAAAGAGAGAGATGATCATGCTGCATAGGCAATATGTGGTCTCTACAATTCGGTCCAGCCTTTGTGCTATTAAGTGGTATAACGCGTCCAACCAGCTTCAACAGCCTTAGTTATAATTGTGACAGTTTACAGAAATTGAGTCGTTGTCTGCACATAAATTAAGCCTGTTGCTGTAATACTTTGATGGAATGTATTGTTGTAGATTTATTTCCCTTAATGTGAATTAGAAACAGAAATTACAACCCAGGATCTAGTGCAAAATGAAAATTATGTTGAATTATTTCAATTAATGTGAGGTAGAAACAGACATTACAACACAAGATCTAGTGTAAAAATGAAAATTATGTTGGATTATTTCCCTTGTTGTGAGGTAGAAACAGAAATTACAACCCAAGATCTAGTGCAAAATGAAAATTATGTTGGACTATTTCCCTTAATATGAGATAGAAACAGTCATTAATTTAATTAATTAACAGTCATTAAAACAAAAAAGAGCTAGTGCAAAATGAAAATTATGTTGGATTGTTTCCCTTAATGTGAGGTAGAAACAGAAATTACAACCTAAGATCTATTGCAAAATGAAAATTCTGTTGGATTATTTCCCTTAGTATCAGGCAGAAACATACATTAAAACCCAAGGTCTAGTGCAAGATGAATATTCTGTTTTATTATTTCCCGTTTTGTGAGGCAGAAAGAGAAATTAATTCCTTGGATGTTGTACAGCGATGGGAATTAATTATGTAGAATTATTTCCCTACATGTGATTGTAGAAAGATAAATTAATTCCCTAGACATAGTTCACTGATGAAATTTAGGTTGTGTTGGATTATTTCCCTTCACGTGAGGCAGAAAGAGAAATTAATTCCCTGGATGTTGTACAGTGATGGAACTTTGTTGTGTGGGTGACGCCACCAGAAAATGGAATAGGAGTTCAAATAAGAGTAGTAGAAGAGGGAGTACATTACGGAGGCTTTTCAGCTTCAGTCGCGTCAAGGTAACATGTTTTACTTTATTTATGTTACATCATCATCATCATCATCATCATCATCATCATCATCATCATCATCATCAACATCATCATCATCATCATCATCATCATCAAATACCCTGCTAGCTGACTTAGACGTTCATGTCTCTCCACAGAGAGAATCATGGTATTATGGATCAACATTGCCGATGATAACCCTCCATGTCGAAGTCTTATTCCATCCAACATCATTACTCTCGTTCTGCCTTTTCCTCTTTTTTCACTGATCTTTCCAGTTGTCATGATGTTTTGCAATGCCTCTTTTCTCATCACATGATCAAAGAAAGTTATTTCTCTGTTTCTTATAGTTGTACTAGCTGACCCGGCCCGGCTTCGCCCAGGCCCTGGAGGGGATCTATCTATCTATCAGTCTGTCTGTCTGTCTGTCTGTCTGCTTGTTTGTTTGTCTGTCTGTCTGTCTGTCTGACCCGGCCCGGCTTCACCCAGTCCCTGGTGGGGAGCATCTCATTTAATTCATATAAGTAGTCATATAAGCTCCCGTTCCCGACTATCTGTCTGTCTGTCTGTCTGTCTGTCTGTCTGTCTGTCTGTCTGTCTGTCTGTCTGACTGACCCGGCCCGGCTTCACCCAGTCTCTGGTGGGGAGCATCTCATTTAATTCATATACTTAGTCATATAAGCTCCCGTTCCCGACTATCTGTCTGAGTGTCTGTCTATCTGTCTGTCTGTCTGAGCCGGCCCGGCTTCACCCAGTCCCTGGTGGGGAGCATCTCATTTAATTCATATAAGTAGTCAAATAAGCTCCTGTTCCCGACTATCTGTCTGTCTGTCTATCTATCTGGCCTGGCGTGGTTTCGCCCAGCTCCTGGCGCACAGTAACTTAAAAGAATGTCCTTCCACACACCATCCATTATTTTTAATGAAAACTGTTTTCAATCACCTGCATGACTGTAGATAACTTCTTTAAGCATAAAAAGATGGGTTACAATGTTATGCATTGTGCATTATTTTAATGAAAACTTTGAAAATGCCTTAAAGATTATATCATTATTTATTATAACTCATATGCCTGTAAATAACTATAGAGAAAGAGTTTAACAATAGTGCAAGTAAGTCCAACAATATGACTATAAAGTATATAGAAATGTTATTAAAAGTTATGCCCCTTGAAATAACTTTTCTAGAGTGAAGTCCCCCTACTATATAGAAATTATATAATGAAAAATGAAATATTAAATATTATTAAGTAATTAGCCGATTTTACACTAAGAAACTATTACAATCGGTTGCACAGGAATGAAAGGAAAACGTGTAGAAAATTTCATCTCAATCGGATGTACCGTTATCGAACGCATAAAGGACGGACGGAAATACATACATTGTGTTTTATATATATAGATATAATTTTCTACTCTCAATGGCCTTCTGAAGCAATCGTTAGTTTTTGTTTATTTGTCACTCTTTTGTTGAGTTGTTAATCTTTTGTTTATTTGTTACTCTTTGGTTTATTTTTACTCTTTTGTTTCATTTGTTATTCTGCTGTTTCTGTGTTACTCTTTTGTTTATTTTTACTCTTTTGTTTATTTGTCACTTTTTTGTTTAGTTGTTACTCTCTTGTTTATTTGTTACTTTGTTGTTTATTTTTACTCTTTTGTTTATATTTACTCTTTTGTTTATTTGTTACTCTTTTGTTTATTTGTTACTCCTTTTTTTTATTTGGTACACTTGTCTATCCTTTATAATTTTTGGTTTGGTATGTGGGTTTCTCCATCTGTTCCTAAACCCTGAGATGTCAGTGTGAACATATCTAAAGAACGCAGAAGTCAGCTTGAGTTTGTTGATGTGCTCATATAGTTTGTCTTCAAATGAGCGGTCGTAGACGAACATAGTGTGCATGGTTTGATAAACATGCAACGAGAGGAGAGAACTTAGAGAACGTCGTACTTGCTGAAAGGATCAACGGTAGGAGAGTTGAGTTGAGTTGATTTGGGATGGGTTATGTTGGGTTGCGTTGAGTTGGGTTGAATTAAGTTGGGTTGGGTTAAGTTGGGTTAGCATAAGTTGGGTTGGGTTGAGTTGAAGTGAGTTGAGTTGGGTTGACTTGAGCTGGGTTGGGTAGAGTTGAGTTGGGTTGTGTGGACTTGTGCTGTGTGGATTGGGGTTGGGTTGAGTTGAGTTGTGTTGAAATTAATTAGGTTTAGTTGGATTTAGTTCGGTTGGGTTGGGTTGGGTTGAATTGTCTTGAGAAGATTTGAAATGAGTTGTATCAAGAATCTACCTCATTGCACTCAGGGCATTCCCACAAGCGCTCAGTCATCATCATCAACAGCCAGCGGAGAGTTCCATTACTAGTGGTGCCCTCTGCAATCTGATTATATGTCCGTCTTGCTTTACCCCTGAGTGAGGATTGTCGATCAGATCCCGTGACCATCCCTTGCTGCCACATTCTCTCTAGACCATGATAGTTTATATGTTATTCTGCATTATTCACATGTTCCCATCTACCGGCAGAAATTGTGGAACTTATGGACGTGCCCATGTTTAATGGACCTGCTCTTTGACAAAACCATATCATTAACAACACGTGCCTTGTCAAGTGGCGCGTTCATCCTCGCAGATCTCGAATCTCTGGCATTCCGGTCCAAGTATATTTCTGGCATTTCCCCGTGTCATCGTCTTAGACCATCAATAACCATATATCTCGGCTTGCTTCTTCTCTTCTACCGTAACGTGAGTGTAGAGAGTGGCCAGCTGGTGCCACGGAAGTTATCCAGAAATAATCTGGATACAGTGCAAGGGGAAGACTACGTAAAAGATGAGCAGCCTTGAGAGAAATAGAAACCAACATACAAGTTGCATTGGAAAGAGCGCACAAAATATTCCTCTTTCCCTTACACTTCATTGAGGTAAATGGAGGATGGGAAGAAGACGGAAGGAGAAGAAGAAGAAGAAGAAGAAGAAGAAGAAGAAGAAGAAGAAGAAGAAGAAGAAGAAGAAGAAGAAGAAGGAGGAGGAGGAGGAGGAGGAGGAGGAGGAGGAGGAGGAGGAGATGGAAGAAGAAGAAGAAGAAGAAGAAGAAGAAGAAGAAGAAGAAGAAGAAGAAGAAGAAGAAGAAGAAGAAGAAGAAGAAGAAGAAGAAGGGAGAAAGAAGAAGAAGGAAGTAAAAAGAAGGAGAAAGGAAGAATAAAGAGGGAGGAAGAAGAAGAATTGGTGGGGTATTGGACAATGAATGATAAGGCAGACGTGGTCGGGGCTCTTTGTGATTGTGTGTATAGCGCAAAAGAACAGATAGACCATCACGGCCTGAGGAGAATATTGCTGCATGGAGTGATCAGAGGATCTAGCCACACTCAGCATTCCGAGGAAAGATCACACGGACACATAATCAGGCTGCTATTGGTACTATTAGTATAGGGGCTCTTGGCTGACTATTGAAGATACAAACATAGCCTGCTTGGGAATGTCCCTAGAGTTGTCATTTCGGTTGTTATCTCAACTCATCTCAAGAAGAAGGAGAAGCAAGAGAAGAAGGAGGCGAAGGAGAAGGCGGAAGGAGACAGTCTTTGGAAACGCCTCTCTATCATAAGCCAGACATTTTGCACTATGAGAATTTGAGACAAACAAACTAACAAAGAATCTGTACAAGACAAATGACACCAGAGAGATCCCCTCAGACATCTACAGATTAGTTGTAATCACAAAGCATGAACATCCACGAACAACAGAATGAAGGTCTCACAGAACAAACAGTTCAATCGGTCACGTTATGAAACTATTCTTTAGAATTACAATGAACAGCATAAGAATTAACATGCAGCTAGAAATTATAGAAATTCGATATGTGTTCCTTTCAAATAAAGGGCTAAGAAATGCAGTATTGACTGTATCGATGCTCACGGAGAGATGCATACAGATGAGAAAGCTCCTGTATTAATGTTGTAAAGACTATTCAGACGGTTCTGACGAAGTTAAATATCGAAACGTTTTTGAGATTTCGCATGAACTCGATATAATATGGAAAGATGTAGAGATTATAAGGAATATATATTGGGAGCAAGACATCGGACACGAGGGAGAACGTGATGAAATCAAAGCAGTTGAAAGAGGAGTTAGACAAGCATGTGGTTTATCACCTGATCTCTTCAACATTTACAGCCAGACAATGCTGGGAATATCTAACAACTTGAGGGAATTCAAGTTGGATGCCAATATACGAAGGAACTTGAAATGACAACCTTAAAAGTGTGAATCAAATTACAATAAACATGCCATTGTTTTATAACATGTCAATATTTATGTTAAGGATGTCAATGGTATTAACCACGTGACATCACGGTGCAGACGAACACGGTGACGTCATAATAACAGTTTAAAGTTGGCCGCCCAACTTTTGACATGCACCAAAGAGGAGCAGCTTTCTATTATCTAAATCAGTTAAGGGGAGGAACTTATATAAATTCATCGACGAATGAAGGTCAAGTATGGCGATGCATCCCTGTCTCTCCAGCAAGTGTATGAGTGTAGTAGGTAATTTCAAAACGCCGTGACTTCTGTGACAGACTGTTCACGACCGGGTTAGACACACCGAGTAGTGACCCCAGATAGTTGTTTTCTACAGGAATCCAAGCACGTTATAAGCGCTGGAAGACGTGCATTGAACGCAGTGGTGAATATATCGAACAGTGATACATTTGTTCTTTACTTTTTTCAGATTATATTCACCCCCCCCCCCCCCACCCCCCAAAAAAAATAAAAAAATAAAAATAAAAATAAAAATAAATAAAAAAGACATTTAAGGTTTTCATTTGTAGTCCCCTCGTATAAACGTTCTGAGATGTTCACAATAATGTATTGCCTTAGTAAATTTACACACAAACCCGCAAATACTATGTTGCACGATATATTGCCTGGAGCAGCAGTACACCAAACATTCTTTGCTGCTGAACCAATAATCAGATATAAAACCACCCCGATACCTACTGCATCTGTAAAAGAATCATTGTCTTCATACACCACATAAAACTGCATTTATCAATTCCAGTGTAAGTGCCAAGCAACTTACATAGATAGAATGGAAGACAATTAGCAAATCGAGTAGCCGAACACCTGTTTGCGTGGAAAAAAAGTGCTAATCAATCTTCAGGAAACCCTGTGCAGTCGAAAGCTATAAAACTCCATCATTGTCGATATCTCAACCTTTAATAAAATACGGTCATAGCGCGAACAAAAGAAAAACGCATTTCGTATACTGTATTCGATGAACAATAAACGATTGCTCAGATATAGTGAGGCGTTAGCAATTAGGCGGTTCAAGCCGGTTTTGTGTAAATAGAAAGGGTTCGTGTTAAATTTGAAATTACCTTTGGAATAACAGTGATCTACATTCGAACAACATATGTGTGTTCTAATTGTTTCAGCTTAATTATTATTCATTTATTTACTTCATATGGTATATATAACTCTGTAGGATACACCTGGCGACATGCAACGAAATATGCCAGGCAATAAATCGTGCAACATATTGTTTGTGTCTTCTGTGTGTAAATTCTGAGATATGTTGACTGACCTACAAAGCCCCAGACACCAGCTTGTCGTTAGAAGTTAGGAAACAAGAAATCCACCGTGAAGAGAGAAGGAGTTGCTTAACGTATGACTTCGAATCCTAGACAATTAGTAAACAGGCAATAAAAGCCTTTGAGGTTACATAAATATTTGAAAACAATGTTTTCGCGTAGTGTATTTGAATAACAAAGACACACGCAATAGAATGTACGGTTTATTGTCTGGCATATTACGCTGCATCTCGTCAGGTACATACTGGAGACATCACACAACATAAACTAAAGCAATAAGATAAATCCTTCAAGCTGAAATATGCAACACACATATTCTCACAGTAAATTGAATTGTCTACCACGGTATTTTACAACTGACTATAATTTCTTTCTGTTTGCAAAATAATTGGCTTCTGTAAATTAATGGCGATTGCTTCTGCCCATTTTGTGTGTTAAACAACACACGAAAAGCTTTGTCCTATCAATCACGTGACTGGTTACATAAATATGGCTTTACATAGATTAGTACAAATGTAAAAAAAAATGTAAAGGGTAGCGTAAATGTATCATTAATACAGTGCAGAGGTTAAAAAAAGAAGTTAACAAACATCAAAAGGTTACAAGTTAACATTTAGTTTTAGTCACGCCGCGCAAAGAGAACCGTTGTTGTGTCGCTTAAAAAGTCGCTTAAAAGTCGACATGGTCGACTTCATTGCACAGGGTTTTCTCCCATATGGCTCAGTCTCTTTCCGCTACGGGCTGCCGAAAGCGTCGCACAAAGCACGAATTCCGTAGCTCCAGCGACGACTTCAAGAGTCTTAGAAAAACTGCACTCGTGAACCCAAGGACGCGGGCCGAAATCGATCTCACAACCTTCGGAACCCGAGTCAGACGGCTTGACCACTCCGCCACGAAGATTCCTAAAAATGGTACAAGGAAACGCGCTAAAAATAAAGCCGGTCGGTTTGATATTGATATCACCAGTCGTCAAGTCAATGTTTTGTCACTGTTTACAGATAAACCGTGTTCTGTGGGCATACAATGAGATGATAGTCATTAGAGAACATAGTAACTCCCCGGCCCTCAGGCCTACAACATGCGAGGGTCATAACGCTTCACGTACACACAGCACGTGGCTTAACATTAAGTGCTCGTGGCCATGCGGGAGTGCGGGGGGAATGAACAGGTTGATAGCCTGGCAGGGAATGCACCTCTTGGTGGTAGATTACCTATGGACACGGGAGAAGTGGTCGAGCGTCTGTGGGACCAGGTGGAGAAGGCGGGGGAACAGATTAAGAACCCATATGTGGAAATGATGAGAGAATGAGGTTTTGGGTGATTCTGGAAGAATCTCAAAACTGAGAGGGAAGACCATGAGAACTTTCAATCAGATAGCGGTCGGAACGATTAGTAGTATGACTCTTCGCTGGATGTGAACGAGGGGACTGAGCACGTATGGGAATGTCCTGAGTGCAGTGATGTCGGTTCTTAGCTCAGCTCCGCTTAGCTACGCGCTCGTGATAAACCACGTTATGGACAGCCCAAAACAAATCGTTATTCTACTTCTCAGAACAGGACACAATAGATTACGCATCCACATGTATACAACCTTCATGACTGGCGAATCAGCCATGTGCACATGTGGTTGACGCGCAGACAGCAAATCACATACTCCAGTACTGCCCAAAATACGAAAATTTTAGGCAAATCTTCTGGCCTAGAGAAACCACGGTAGAAGATAAACGCTATGGAACCCTGAGTGAACTAAAAGGACAGTTACATTCATACGTTAGACAAAAATGCAGTTATAAACACATTTCAAGAGAATGAAAGAAAAACGAGAAGATTACATAGATAGTTGATATTTCCGCCATGTCACCCCCCTCTCCCCCCCCCCCCCCCACACACACACACACATGAAATACTATAGTCGTTAGATAACATTGAGAGTTGATGTTTCTGGTGTTTCTGATGAAGTACATAACGTCATCAAAATTTTGCACCGCGGTCCATCCTGAAGTAATATGCAGCGAATGGCTGTCGTCTGCTGGAGTAAGTCTTTGCACTCCAAACAAAATGGTGTTATCAACGGAAGAAAGAATTGTTATGGTTACACGAGTGTTTCGATTTGGCGGTCGATACACACGGATAGTGTACACAGATTTATAGCAAGATTTCCTGATAAACAACCTCCTCATGGCATTACGGTTAGAAATGTGTTGAATAAGTTCTACTGAACACTTCATTGGTACTTTCCAGCTTCCTCCAAAAAAGCGATAGACCATAGTAGTGACTACTGTAACTAACTTAATGAATATTTAGCACATTTTTTGATTTCGTCATGCACTTCATTTTTCAAAGTTGTTCTGCATACAAAGTGTAGTGAGACTTTAGAAACACCCGGTATTATAGTCATTAGCTTACAGTGAAAGTTGATGTTTCCGGTATGTTACCCCTTCATGAAATGCTATAGCCATTAGATTACATTGAAAGTTGATGTTCCATACGTGTCACTTATACATGAAATACTATAGTCATTAGATTACAGTGAAAGTTGATGTTTCCAGTATGTCACCCTACATGAAATACTATAGTAATTTAATTACCGTGAACGTTGATGTTTCCAGTATGTCACCCCTACATGAAATACTACATGACGCAGTGTTGCCAAGATAGGCGAACTTGTCCACAACACTTAGTCTATGACCATTCTCTTTGGTATTCGACTCGGTGTGATTAATCTCTCGAGCCGGCTGGTACATAACTACAGTCTTTTCCAAGTTGTTATTGAGCCCATAGTTGACGTCCTGTAAAGAACATTATAACTTTACTTTATCAGAACGCCTTGGTAGCACAAACAGAAGCCCGGAGTCTTTCCAGCCTGACGGGCGGGGATTAGTTGAGCACGACCTGTTGTCAATATCCAGCCCCCCCCCCCCCCCCCCCCCCCCCAACCAGTCTCCAAACGGCTACAGTGACGAAACAAATCCTGCCTTTTACAGTTCAGCCGCGTTGACAAATACCTCTAGGAAATTATGAAACATAACAACCAGGACACTCTTGGAATGCCCCAAAGAAAGGATGTGTAATCTAGATCCTTGTTGGTGATTTGGAGCAGGGAGTTTTTATGAGTTTAGTAGAGTGTTTGAAGAGTCACCAGGAAGCGAACTGTAAAAGGAATTTTATCTCCTGGGTCATAAATTGTGAATGTCAAGATCGGAGACACGACAGGCGGGGGTTCCTTAAAACCTGGGTTTCTTAGAAACGGTAGCTGTGTGTGCTTGTGTTACAGCGCCGTGCTTCACTGGGTCGTGCACGTTTATCTTCTAAAGTTTATATCATCTCATCTCATCATGTTCCTCTTGTACCTTGCGGTGTCGAGGTGAAGTATATACATAGTGAGAGTGCCCAATTATGGGCTCTATATATCGATATTCCCATGATTTACGTGGTAGGCCTCTTCCTCTGTTTCCATCTGGTCTGTATATCATTGCTTGTGTCTAAAGTTTATATATAGTTTAAATCTCAAGTGTATATACAGCAATAAGAAAGCGGCAGACAGTTTTTTTTTGTGATCATATGATGAGAAGATAGGCTTTGAAGGACATCGTGACAGCTAGAAAGATCGAGGGGAAGAGGCAGACCAACAGACATGATGCGTGATGGATTGAGACGGTGGCATTGAGGAATATCAACAGTGGAGTTGATCCAGAAAACCAAAGATCGAGATCTACGGAGAGTCATGAACACCCACGCCAGCCGGAATGGCACTTGATGATAATGATGATGATGCTGTATATCCTTTAAAGAACATTGCAGTCAACCCCTGCATTTTTTATCTGTTTGTGATTTATTGACACGTTTACGCTCAGTAGTTTGCCATTGCTTTCTGAACAACCGTCACCCATACCATTGTATGAAAACCAACGCAAGGCGGTCAGCTGCCTAATCGCTCACAGATGTTTTTCGAACTCAGTTTGCGGGATTACGAAATGCGTCCGTAAAGGGAACTTAGTTAAAAGAGAAAATTTAGAGGATACTTCTCCATACCTAAAGAACTTAGTTAAAAGCGAAAATTTACAGGATACGTGTCCATACCTAAAGAACTTAGTTAAAAGGGATTTACAGCATACTTGTCCATACCTAAAGAAATATTGGATAAATGGTGCTTGAGTTATATTTTGAAAACAATTCAAAACAATGTGAATTTAAACGGAGACGCCATAAACAATATACTGCAAGATTTTAGATATTTTGTTTAGACCAATCGGCATTCGATTGGTGATGTGCTAAGTATCTCGCCGGCCGACTTTTCACCCAACAACATTTCCTGGTACCCACGTGGCACTAGGTCGACCTCGGAGCTCAAGTTGTTTATTTTTTTAAAGACAGGTCCCCGCGTTGACCACGACCTTTGAGTTCGCAGGTAAGCGTCCTATCTCCTGCGCCACCGCGGTCCACAAGTGGTTAGTGCGGGTGTTGAAATCTTTTTAACGTAATGTAGAATTATGTTCATAGGTAATACCTAGAATATGCGAGCGCTTAAGACTTCTCACCCCAGTTACAGTATCTACACCTGTGTGAACGACTGAGAAATAAGCTCGCACCGCATTGATAAGCACTTACATAAATAAAGGGGAGAATTAGAGATTAGAGGACACACTTTACAATGCTAGTTAGTGGCATATCCTGTACATGACATCGCAGTCAACCCCAGCATGTTTTAGCTGTTTGGGATTTCTAGACAAGTTTACTTTCAGTAGTTTGCCGTTGCCGGTCTCCCTGGCTAAGGGGTTAGTGACTTTCTGCGTAATCCCGAATATACCGTACTAGTGAGTAACGTGACGTGCGCAAGAATCGGTTGCGGATCTAGCCGCGTCGGTAACTTAGGGGTACGTGAGCCGGTCGCTCAGAAAGCAATGGCAAACTACTGAGTGTAATCTTGTAAAGAAATCAACAATCAGCTGAAAGATGCTGATGTTGACAGCGATGTCCTGTAAAGGATATGCGACAGAAAGAAAAAAAGTTTGCCGTTGCTTTCTGAACGACAGGATCTCACAGCACTAAATGAAAACCAACGCAAGGCGGTCTGCTTCCAAATTGGTCGCAGCTGTGTTTCAAATGCGGTATGCAGGAATTGAGAAATGTGTTCCGAACCCTTCGCCACATAGCCGGATACTTAACAACGTGGACAGAGAAAACACTCAACGATAAAGACTGATAAAAGAGACAAATAAATAAAAATACTGAATGATAATGAAAGATAAAAAGACAGACAAAGAAAATCACTGAAAGATAAATAAAGATAAATGGGAAAGATAAAGACAAACATTGAAAGATAAAGAAAGATGAAAGAGAAAGAGAAAGAAAAACACTGAAAGATAAAGAAATGCAATAGAGAAAGAAACACACTGAAAGATCCATCCATCCATCATGTGCCATGCCGGTAAGCGTGGGCGGTCATGTTCTGCCATCTCACTCGATCACCAGAGTCGTGGATTAGCTCCGTGTTTCTGTCTCGACCATGCCACAAGGCCAAGCCATCCAGGTACTTGCTTCTAGGTCTTCCCCTTGGTCTGTTCCCCTCGATCTTACCAGTTGTCACCAAGTTCTCCAGAACATTTCTTCTCATAACATGCCCAAAAAATTGTGACTGTCTACGTCTAATGTCTTTAATCTGTTTACGATCTTCATTTGTTTCTTGAAGAACTTGTTCATTGGTCTTTCTGGCTGTCCATGGTATTTGCATTTTCCTCAAAAAGCAATTTCTATAGCCATCAGATGTTTTTCAGCCTGACTGCTCATTTTCCAAGCTTCACATCCATATAAGAGTACAGGTTCTATGTAGCATCTCAACACTCTTTTTCTCGTTTCAATTGACATCTTTTTATTGGTCAGTATGTTTTTCATCTTGCTAAAGGCTACTTTTGCCGTGGCGATTCTTGTTCTAATCTCTTCAAGATCTTCTTTATCTGAAAGATAAAGAAATATAAAAGAGAAAGATAAAGAAAAACACTGAAAGATAAAGAAAGAGAAAAGAGAAAAACAAAGAAAGAACACTGGAAGATAATGAAAGATTTAAAAAGACAGATAAAGAAAAACACTGAAAGATAAAGAAAGATAAAAAAAAAAAGACAGATAAAGAAAAACACTGAAAGATAAATAAAGATAAAAGTGAAAGATAAAGAAATATGAAAGAGAAAGATAAAGAACAACACTGAAAGATAAAGAAAGATAAAAGAGAAAGAGAAAGAAAAACACTGACAGATTAATAAACACACGGATGCTACAATAAGCCAACACTGGGATTCGTGTTTTTCTTTGTGTGTTCGCTCGCTTTGAACTCAAGCGTAGTCCATATACCGGCTACTACTTCTAGTGCACTGGGCTGATCTGAGCGTGTGGATTAACTTTCAATATTATCAGTGTCCCTCACCATAAGGCGAATCCACTCCGACCTCAGAGGTACTTGTAATTTAGTCCCTAAGTTAAGGTTGAGAAGTCAGCATTTTAGCACTTGGATTCGAAAGACATGTACTTTGCCCCACGACCAGCTAAACTCTCTGAAACAAGGTGTCTTCATTAACCAGGTCTATGATTCACATGAAAATACAACTATGGAATATAAACATATTCATCAACATCATCACCATATACCATGCCGATAAGCGTGGACGGTCATGTTTTCACCATCTCACACGATCACCAGAGTCGTGGATTAGCTCTGTGTTCTTGTCTCGACCATGCTATGTGGCCAAGTCATCTAGATATTTACATCTCTGCCTTCCCTTTGTTCTTTCCCCCTCAATCTTGCTAGTTATCACCAAGTTCTCCAGTATTTCTTCTCATAACGTGACCAAACAATCTTGACAGTCTAGTCTAATTTCTAGTTTACAGTTTTAATGTGTTTCTTGTAGGACATTTTAATGGACATTATTCGCGCATACTCATTTAAACAGCACTATAGGTGTCAGAGAGATAGTCTCAGGAACGTGGCCCAAACCTGTATGAATCGCTTTGCTGTGACTTGTCTTCCTCTCTTTCGTTCACGAACAGACGCCAATATGAATAAATGCACAGAAACCAGCAGTCAACTTAACCTTATTGACATCCCATAGAGTTTGTCCTCAAATGGAGCGGGTGCAGGCTAAAATATTGTTCTCTATTCTGCATGTGTTAGACATTCCTGCAACAAATGTTTAGCCTTGAGCATAGCTTGAGCATAGCCTACGATGTTTGACGTTGTAATATTCTGTTATGATAATTTGGCCGTGTCCAACGTGTGCCGCATGGTTACACACCCGCTTCACACGCTAGTGATCCGGGGCTTGTTTCCGGATCCGGTCAGGGATATGCACTACTGACGAGCTCAAACGAGAGCGAAACACTAGTATAGTGCTTCCATATTGACGTGGATAGGCCTTAGGTTCATACCAGAATACGATCAGCGTTGCCAGTAGTGGGCTGTGCTCAATATTTAAATGTTTCGCCGTTAATTTACCAGATCCACAGTCACATGTGTCAGTATCTCTTATCTTTAGTTTATTAAACACTAGCTGACCCGGCCCGGCTTCGCCCAGGCCCTGGAGGGGATCTATCTATCTATCAGTCTGTCTGTCTGCTTGTTTGTCTGTCTGGCTGACCCGGCCCGGCTTCACCCAGTCCCTGGTGGGGAGCATCTCATTTAATTCATATAAGTAGTCATATAAGCTCTCCCGTTCCCGACTATCTCTCTGTCTGTCTGTCTGTCTGTCTGTCTGTCTGTCTGACCCGGCCCGGCTTCACCCAGTCCCTGGTGGGGAGCATCTCATTTAATTCATGTACGTAGTCATATAAGCTCTCCTGTTCCCGACTATCTGTTTGTCTGTCTATCTGTCTGTCTGTCTGTCCCGGCCCGGCTTCACCCAGGCCCTGGTGGGGAGCATCTCATTTAATTCATATACGTAGTCATATAAGCTCTCCCGTTCCCGACTGTCTCTGTCTATCTGTCTGTCTGTCTGACCCGGCCCGGCTTCACCCAGTCCCTGGTGGGGAGCATGTCATTTAATTCATATAAGTAGTCAAATAAGCTTCCGTTCCCGACTATCTGTCTGTCTGTCTATCTATCTGACCCGGCGTGGTTTCGCCCAGCTCCTGGCGCACAGTAACTTAAAAGAATGTCCTTCCACACACCATTCATTATTTTTAATGAAAACTGTTTTTAATCACCGACATGACAGTTGATAAGTTCTTTAAGCAGAAAAAGATGGGTTACAATGTTATGCATTATGCATTATTTTTATGAAAACTTTGAAAATGCCTTAAAGATTATATCATTATTTATTATAACTTATATGCCTGAAAATAACTGAAGCCGCGTGACACGACACGGCTCCACAGGATGTTTGGCTGATGCAACAACAAGAAACCCCTCCCCTGCAGCTGGAGGATCATGGGTAATTTGAAAGGTTAAAAATTGAGCGCGCGTTTTTGCCCTGGGGATTCAGGGCTGGAGTGGCCTCAACGGCCGAAGGCCGCATTGACACCAAGCAGAGAGGGGGAATGTGATCGTCCCCCTCACACCATCTCCAGTCGGAAACCGTGTGTGTGTGACCAGCGCTAACCAGGTGTTGCCAAATATATTAATTCAGGTGCATAGACCTGTGAAACAAATAAGACAGTGAAGAGAGCCCGCAGAATATGGCTCGCAGAAACATTACTGCTGGAACACTGATGCACGATGGTTGAGGATGTGATTCCTGCCGAAGGGAACAACCCTGGGTCCTTAATTACCCCCCATTTTCCCTTACCTCACATTTTCCACCTCCCCTCCCAACTGATCCCATAGTCGAGCTTTCCATACCTTAGTTTGTTACTGCGTGGTTAAAGGTGTAGTTCCTGGTTCAACCTTTCACACTCATGTTTATACTTCTATTTTTGAAGTTGTGGTCTTGTTATTGTAATGTGTCCCAATCGGTTTGGGGACATGACTATCACTGGTGGCATTAGGCACAATATTGGATTTGGCTGAGGCACAGGGGTTTGGTAATATCTGGAGCTCAATCCACTGATTTTCCGCTGTGTACTACAGGGATCCATAGTGTTGTGTTGTGTGTCTCAGGGTGGTAAGTCCCGTCTCCGCACTGTAAGGCTCATACTCAGATTTAGAGTTGTGTTACTTTCTGTTTTCCAAGTAATGGTCTCTCTGTTGTCCAGTCCTGGTCAGCCGGCTGTATAGGTATCGTAGCAGAGTCTTAGGAGTACTCTGTAGGCTCGGCCACAACAGGCAGAGGTCTGGCTATATGCGGCAGACTGCCTATATGAATGTCAGTGATGTAGAGTGTTGATTGTCTTGTCCATAAGTAACCACACTTTGTCATCCGCATAGTTATGAATATGTGCTACAGTATTGGACAAAATAAAGACTGATGCGTATTGTTTTACCTTGTTTATCTAGTCTTTGCTGTTGTATTATGTTTAGTCTTTGTTGTCACAGTAACGTTGGTTATTGTCGGTCCCATTCATTGATGTTGTTACAGTTCTACAGTGTGATCTTTTGTCTGGGGTTTACAACAGTATACCCTCCGCTCAAAGAACTCCTGGAAATCTTCTGTCTAATTTTCTATACCTTTCTTTTGTTAACTGGAGGGAATATATAAGGTGCTCTTTTTCTCTTTCTTCTTATTATTTTTTCTTCTCTGGCCTACTAAAAGTCAGTATTGCGCTTCTTTGTCTTTGAGCACCCAAGAATAGGAAAATTATGTCCTCCTATCCTTTATATTCATTTTTCCTGTTACATAACTATAGACAAAGAGTTTAACAATAGTGCAAGTAAGTCCAACAATATGACTATAAAGTATATCCATCCATCCATCATGTGCCATGCCGGTAAGCGTGGGCGGTCATGCTCTGCCATCTCACTCGATCACCAGAGTCGTGGATCAGCTCCGTGTTTCTGTCTCGACCATGCCACAAGGCCAAGCCATCCAGGTACTTGCTTCTAGGTCTTCCCCTTGGTCTGTTCCCCTCGATCTTACCAGTTGTCACCAAATTCTCCAATCCATTTCTTCTCATAACATGCCCAAAAAATTGTGACTGTCTACGTCTAATTTCTCTAATCAATTTACGATCTTCATTTGTTTCTTGAAGGACTTGTTCATTGGTCTTTCTGGCTGTCCATGGTATTCTTTGCATTTTCCTCAGAAACCACATCTCTACAGCCATCAGATGTAAAGTATATAGAAATGTTATTAAAAGTTATGCCCCTTGAAATAACTTTTCTAGAGTGAAGTCCCCCTGCTATATAGAAATTATATAATGAAAAATGAAAAAGTAAATGTTATTAAATAAGTAGAAGATTTTACACTAAGAAACTATTATAGTCGGTTGCACAGGAATGAAAGGAAGACGTGTAGAAAATTTCATCTCAATCGGATGTACCGTTATCGAACGAATCCAATACAAAGCTACCCACAAACACACAAAACCACAAAACCACATACACTCTGTTTTATAGATATAGATGTGGTGATTCAGCTTGTTATAGCCTCTCCGTGGTCTTGTTCGTTTCGGTTGAGTTGATAAGATGCGTCATCTTTCTGGTGACCCGGATGCTGTGATTTAATTATATGAGCGTCAGTCAGTCAGAAAACAGTGGCAACTTTGTTGTTGTTGTTTGCATATCCTTTACAGGACATTGCTGTCAACATCAGCATCTTTCAGCTGATTGTTGATTTCTTGGCAAGATTACGCTCAGTAGTTCGCCATTGCTTTCTGAGCGGCCGGCTCACATACCCCGTAAGTTACCGACCCGATTCGAACCACTCCTGATTCTCACCGTCGTCACGTTACTTACGAGAGTATACGAGATTACGGAGAAAAGTCGCTAACCTCAAGGCCAGGAAGCCGGCAGTGGCAAAGTACTGATGTAAAATTTGCCGGCAGTGGCAAAGTACTGATGTAAAATTTCTTATTAAATGACAAACAGCCAATAACTACAGGGGTTGACTGCAACGTCCTATAAAAGGCAATGTAATTAACAGCGTAAAGCAGATGTCAAATAACAAAACACATTGGGTTGACTGTAACGTACTGTGAAATAACTTGCAGCTAACAGTATAAGCATTTGTCAAATAATAAACACACATGCACACAGGAGCTGCTGGTTAAAGAACCTAATGGAACAACCGATTTAGTTGACGTTTAAGTGTGGTCCCAGCAAGGAGAAACTCTGAGAGGACCATATCCAAGTACCTACAATCAGCTCTCTGTGTTTGTGACCTATACAGTGGTGCCGATTTAACATTGTAGGTCAACATTCTGTTTGAAACCTTCTCATTGCTACTACTAGTTAGTGGCATATCCTCTACATAACGTCACAGTCAACCCCAGCATTTTTTAACTGTTTGTGATTTCTTGGCAAGTTTACGTTCAATAGTTTGCCATCGCTTTCTGAACGACCGGCACTCATACCTTTTGTATGGGAAACCAACACAAGGCGGTCTAATCCCCACTAAGGCATATTTAAAAACAAAATGACTTAAGCCTCCAGGTGTATGGGAAATCAACACAAGGCGGTCTAATCCTTAGTAAGGCATATTTTAAAAAAATAAAATAACTTAAGCCTCCAGGTGGACCCTGCCGAAAATGGGTACCAGAAAATACCATCGGAAGTAAAGTCTGCATTGCTGTGGTCAATTTACGTCAGACTTCTATTGAACAGCCGCTATTATCGTTCATTGCTGTGGTCAATTTACTTCAGACTTCTATTGAACAGCCGCTATTGTCGTTGATTGCTATAGTCAATTACGTCAGACTTCTATTGAACAGTGGCTATTGTCGTTGGTGGCTATGGTCAATTTACTTCAGTCTTCTATTGAACAGCTGCTATTGTCGTTGATTGCTGTGGTCAATTTACATCAGACTTCTGTTGAACAGCCGCTATTGTCGTTGATTGCTGTGGTCAATTTACGTCAGACTTCTGTTGAACAGCCGCTATTGTCCTTGATTATAAAGCCTTGACTTCCAGCGTGTTTGATATTTCCTGTGTCCTCATTGTCGATCGTGATTTGTCATTAACTGCTTCACCGCCAAAGGATAATATATCGACAAATATGACTTCCATTTTGGAGAGAAGGACGATATATCGCCATACTAGTCATCATTTTATTTGTTTTGTTTTGTAGTATTTGCCGCAATTTCAATGCTCAGTGAACGGATATTTACATTATAACACTTGTTCATTTGATTGTGTTCTATGTTTGGTTCAAACATACTTTTGTTTAGCACTGAATCAGTTAACAGAAGACCGGCATGTCCAATATATGTTTGTCATTGGAAACCAGGCCATGACGTATTTAATATAAAATCTGCTAAGCTCCCGAATTGCTCGTGTATAATTGATCAGCAAACATGCAATTCCTTACAGCCGAAGATGTTTGGCCTTAAAGCAGGATGAAAGCAAGACGACTGACAGGTGAGATGCAGAATGATGTCCTTAAAGACGACAAGATAGCAATAAGATAATGTCTAAACACGAGATAAGTGCTTGGCTGTTTAACGATAAGTGCGAGACCGTGATACATTGTGACATGTGGGCGTATTAACAGGGGGATAACACACACACACTCACAAACACACACATACACATCCACACAGAGAGGGAGAGAGAGAGAGAGAGAGAGAGAGAGAGAGAGAGAGAGAGAGAGAGAGAGAGAGAGAGAGAGAGAGAGAGAGAGAGAGAGAGAATACAAGACGACAGAGTACAAATAAACAAAACAGTAAATATTCTGAAATTACGGCATGGAAAAATCATTACAAATATAGAACACTTGTGTTTTCCGAAACTTTAGGGAAGAATGTAGGGATAGCACAGTTAACTGTCTTTATAGAACATCAAAGAAGTAAATGGTTCGGACATTTAGTTAAAGTTGGACAAGATCAATCATTTGTTAGAGCTTTATACATGAGAATGTGGTTACATAAGGCAGAAGGACGACCCAGGAAGAATTGGTTCATTATCGTCAAGTGCCAAGCCAGCTGGCGTAGGCGTTCATGACTCTCCAGAGACCTCGGTTGTTGGTTTTCTGTATCAGCACTGCGGATGATATCCCTCAATGCCACCGTCTCAATCCATCCAGCAACATTTCTCTTGGTCTGGTTCCGCCGCTTTTTCCCTTGATCTTTCCAGTTGTCACAATATTCTCCAATGCTTCTCTTCTCATCACATGACCACAGAAAAAAAAGATGTTTGTCTCTTTCTTATTGTTGTATATAATGTTCTAGTTTCATTAGCTTCTTTCAGGCAGTCGTTGTTAGTTACTTTGGCCGTCTAAGGAACATTCGTCTCAGGAACCAAATCTCTGTTGCTTCCAAGTTCTTTCTAATCTGTTCATTTATATTCCAAGATCCACTGCCATACAGCAAAACAGGTTCTATATACCACTTCATCACTCTCTTTAGATGGCTAGATGGAGTAAAAGAGAGATTGTAGAAATCAAATATGAGGTTAGTACAAGAACAAGAAAAGCGAAAAACAGAAAATTACACCTGCCTCCTCTCTGCGATGCTTCATTGCAAACAAACAAACAAACAAAAAAAAGGAAAAAAGAAGGAGAGGAAGAATTCAATTCTCCTTCAAAGTAGGGATTCCTTTTCATTGATCTGTACTCATAATTTGACCCAGGCTAAAATAAGTACCAATGAAGTAAAGGCGGCCGAAGTGAATTTAACCACATCAACCTTCGAGTACCGATTGGTCTATAAATAGAGGGTTTGACACCATATACCGAAATAGGGTTCATGGCGTGAAAAGGAATCATTTACATTCACTATTATCCGGCTATGTTTAACAAAGGGTTCTCTTTACCGTAAACTTGTGTCCATCCACGCTTGGGTGAACTTGGGTCGATTTTGGAGCGACTTAAAGTGGCGTACAGTACACTAGCAGTTAACATACGGCTTCATGGTTCCGTCGCCCTGCTACTGAGTTGAGCGGACACTGTAAGCTGTGAATTTCGTGTGGAATGCTTTTACATCTGTCCGTGGTTGTTTGTAGAGTGAACTGCATGTTCAGAAAAACGGCGGCCGGCTAGTCGCTGAAATAACTGGGTTGCCCTATGCACTAATGTGTGGCTGCTGGTTTTATAGTGACTTCCGCTTCCATCGACGATGAACTGTGTTTTTCGTGGCGGACTCTTGTATTGCCATTTTGGCAGCGGCATTATGCATAGTATACCTATGCTGGCTGTTGGTGTGTCTAGACTCCTGTCTGTTCCACTTTTCACATGGGGCAGTGATTGAGTGATGGGCATTTTGTGTGATATTCACAGGAACGGAGCAAACTGGGGCGACCCTTTGCCGTGAAGTTGGAACCGCGACTAACTAACATACAGCTTATCCTTATATGACACCACTACCCGATCATGTGTAACACAGGGTAGTCCTAATATGACACTACTACCCTATCACGTGTAACAAAGGGTTGTCCTTATTTGACACCACTACCCTGTCACGTTTAACAAAGGATAGCCTTCATCTAAGGCTGCTGTTGCATTGTATTTAGTGGGCTTTCCTCCAAAAAAAAAAAAAACAGTGATTCAGGGTTCAATCCCCAGCAGGAGTAAGATTATTTTTTTTTTCTGACCATCGCAGAGCATGTCGACCCAGCTTACAAACATTGGTATCCTAACATTTCATTGGAAGCAAAAACGGCCCGTGTGTAATTATAACCACATCACTGATCAACTATGGATTGGTCTAAAAATATGGGATATAACACTATATCCCCAATAGGCTTATAGGCTTAAGAAGGGATCTTTTACCCTCACTAGTATACAGCCACGTTTAACTAGGTGGGTTCTATCTCCATGCATTACTAGCAGGCCACGATTAACACAGGGGTTTCTTTCTCCGAACATTACTACAGCACACGTTTAACAAAGAGGTTTCTTTCTGAGAACATTACTGCACTTCACGTTTAACAAAGAGGTTTATTGCAGTGTACATTACTTACTGCACGACGCGTTTAACCAAAATTACCTTGATATCACGTAATGGAGGAAGTTCAAGAAAAATCAATTTTGCGTGACCCTGTATCATCCTGAGATTTAGTCACTGATGTACCACAACAAACAATGGCGTATTCAATGCCAAGGGACGTAATCGTAAACAAGAGACGTAATTATACACAAGGGAGGTAATGAAGTAACAACATGGTGGGGAAAGATACTCCAGTGCCAATTTGATTAAGTAGCAGTAGAAATTTGATGTTTCCGTGGAAGAATAACTTGATATTCATATCGATTTGCGGTAAATGGGAAGATAATTACTGCGAAAGGATCTTATAATGAGAACTAGCAAAACTACTAATGAATCTGTAGCTAGCATCGGCATCATTATCTCTTTCTCCCCTCCCCCCCCCCCTCTCTCTCTCTCTCTCTCTCTCTCTCTCTCTCTCTCTCTCTCTCTCTCTCTCTCATGTTTCTTACTTCTAGTTTCCTTTTTGTCTTTGTTCTCACTTTTTCCTCTCTCTTTCTATTCTTCCTCGTCTTTTTTCTCACTCTTTTTTCTTCTCTCATTCTCTTCTCTCTCGTTATTCTGTTCTCTCTTTTTATCGCCATTTTCCTTTCCTTTACTCTCTCGGTTCTCTTTCTTTTCTCTCCACTCTCTTCTTTATACTCACGCTCTCTGTTCTCTGTACCTTTCTTCCCCCCTCTCTCTCACACATTCTCTCTCTCTCTCTCTCTCTCTCTCTCTCTCTCTCTCTCTCTCTCTCTCTCTCTCTACTCTTTATTTTCGTTTCCGATCTTCCATCCACCTTCTATATTTTCACTCTTGTCTGTCCCCATTCTTCGTTCTCTTCTCACACACTATCTCTCTCCTCTCTCTTTCTCTTCTCTCCTCTCTCTCTATCTCTTTCTCTCTCTCTCTCTCTCTCTCTCTTTCTCTCTTTCTTTCTCTCTCTCTCTCTCTCTCTCTCTCTCTCTCTCTCTCTCTCTCTCTCTCTCTCTCTCCTATTCTCTATTTTCCCTATAAACATGCATACATGTGTCAGCAATACCTATTGGGTTTAAACTGTTGCCTGTAAGCAATCAATGGATCTCACTTTATGGCGAGCTCTGTGAAATCCGAACCAACATAAAAGTCAGCCAAATATGTCACACCACCGAGGCCCTCCAATAAACCAGCACACCTGAAACGGCAGCTGACAGCCTGCGGCCCTACTATTATCCCACAACAAAGCATGCAGGCAATATGGCCAGTCTTAGCGTAACACGAGTAACTCCACGTTCTTCTTTAACAATGAAATACCTGAAACCTATGAATACTGAATGCTGAATTTAACAGGTTCAGTGCCAAACATATGTAGGTCTGGATCAAATAAAAATGGATTGCGAAAAATGGGAAGTAGGGTTGTGTCACAGTTTTGACTTAAAAACTGTTACTATGGTAGCAGACATGTTTTATTATAACGTTTCGGTGATATATAAACCCACGGCAGATATGACAAGTCGCATAAGACGATTAATCATCCCATGGCATTAATCAGTGATGAAACAATATCCCTGTACCCGGGACAGTACCACCCATGCCCGATCCCGGGACAGTCCCACACATGCCCGATCCCGGGACAGTCCCACACATGCCCGATCCCGGGACAGTCCCACACATGCCCGATCCCGGTACAGTCGCACACATGCCCGATCCCGGTACAGTCCCACGCATGCCCGATCCCTGGACAGTCCCACGCATGCCCGATCCCGGGACAGTCCCACACATGCCCGATCCCGGTACAGTTGCACACATGCCCGATCCCGGTACAGTCGCACACATGCCCGATCCCAGGACAGTCCCACGCATGCCCGATCCCGAGACAGTCCCACACATGCCCGCTCCTTTATTCACGAGCCACCGAAGAAATCCTATGCTGAGCAGTCCACTAGAAATTTGTTTAAAAGTCCATTTGACGTTTTCCATAAGCATACCACCCAGACACTACATTCCCTTCTGGGCCAGGCTTTCCAGATATGGATACTCCGTCTGGTCTGTTCAGCTGCACTCGCCACTCGATTCCAGAGAACCTCCACATCTCTTATCTTTTTTATTTTTGCGCTCGCTCGCTTTGAAGTCAAGTGTAGTCCATAACACGATTTATAGTAGTGATGGACTGGATTTTGCGTGTGGATTAGCTTTCCCTATTAACAATGTCCCTCGCCATCAGGCGAACCCACCCCGACTTCAGAGGTACTTGTAATTTACGTCCGCAAGTTAAGGACGACAGGTCAACATTTTAGTCCAGCTGTCCGGTATAGGGGTTGAACCGCTTACCTTAGCATCAGCACACCGGATGTTTAAGAAAACAGATTGTTACCCATTCCGCCATGCGGACAGCTCTTATCGTGAAGTAGCTCTCCGCCAAGAGGGACGACATCCGCCAGTCTATCAGTCTGTTCATGGCCCCGTACACCTGCATGCCCTGGGCAGAATATCCATGATATACCGGCAGTCTTCGCCATGTCAAAGGGTGCTAGCCACTCCACACAGAGCCTGTCAGTTTACACTTGACGAAGCATGCTCTGTCATCATCATCAAAATCGTTACGTCAACTTTTGCCGTCAAGCGTCGTGGGGAGGAATAATTTACTCTCCAGCGCCCGATGTATGGCACTGGATAGTGTCATTCCATACCATTGTACAATGTCACTGATGTCGTCAATCCATTTTCTTCTCGGACGTCCTCTTGCTGTCATGTCAGATGTTCTTTGACGTAGCGACAGTTGTGGTAGTTAATGGTTTCGCATTCTAACGGGATGGCCAAACCATGTGATATTCTGCCTGTCAATATATGTGGCACAAGGTGTTGATCTCACTGTCTGTCTGATAACATCATTTCTTACTCAGTCTCGAATAGTTAAGTTGGCAGCTCTTCTCAAGCATCTCATCTCACAGGTGTCAATTTTACGTAAATGTCATTTGGATAATATCCAAGTCTCACATGGTAGCATAGGGTTGGTGAGAATATGCTCTTTCTTATCTGTCGTTTTGCGGACATAGGTATATTTGGATGTTTTAACATGGGTGCTAGTTGACATATCAGCGCACTAGCTTTCTGATACCTGATTTCGATTTCTCTGTCCTATATGCCATCTTCTGTGACCATACTTCCTAGATACTTGAATTCTTTAACTTGTTTCAGAGATGTGTTATTTAACTGTATACTTAGTGGACCAGGAGATCTGCTAACTTGCATTACTTCAGTTTGGGCTATATTTATATCCATATAGAGGTAGAAAGAGAGGAAGCAAAGAGAGATTGAGAGAGATGTTGCTAACTGCATAAAAAAGCAATCATAATAACAATCCATATTAATCAAATTAATGCCATCGTGAGATCTGTATCCATCCAATCGGCGATTAACTAGCTTTGTGTTTCTATTAGCCTCCACCAATCAGCGAGTCGCTTTCAACCAATCCATCAGATTTCATTGGTTGCCCCCAAACAGTTATCCGTTAGATCAAACTCTGCCGCTCTATTCTGACATCTGCTCATTATTGCCGCCATTAACTTGATTCGATACAGCTGATTGGTTGGTGTCGAGGTTGTCGTGTTTTAGCGGTCAGGTTGACGGGGAATGAACGGGTAATGTGGCTGAAGGACAGCGGGTTGTCATGAGAGGGGGGGGGGGGAGAATTAGAAAGAGTGAAAGAAAGAGAAAGATAAGAGAGCGAGACAGACAGACAGGCAGGCAGGCAGGCAGGCAGGCAAGCAGAGTGTTAGGAAAAATGATACAGATAAAGTTAGAAAGATCAAGGCGAGATTGACAGACAGAACTGCAGAAATACATACAGGCAGACGGGCTTGTATGCATATAGACAGGCAGTCAGACAGAATGACAGTAGAAATGGGTGGAGGGAGAGAGATATGAAGAAGTTGCAATGGGAAAAGCAAAGAGAGAGAGAGAGAGAGAGAGAGAGAGAGAGAGAGAGAGAGAGAGAGAGAGAGAGAGAGAGAGAGAGTATTCGTGTGTGTATGCATGTATAAGAAATATATATAGATAGATAGAGAGTATGTGTGTGCATTAGTGGCAGAGAGAGAGAGAGAGAGAGAGAGAGAGAGAGAGAGAGAGAGAGAAAGTATTCGTGTGTGTATGCATGTATAAGAAATAGATATAGATAGATAGAGAGTATGTGTGTGCATTAGTGGCAGAGAGAGAGAGAGAGAGAGAGAGAGAGAGAGAGAGAGAGAGAGAGAGAGAGAGAGAGAGAGAGAGAGAGAGAGAGAGAATGAATATGAGGGGGTGGGGGTTGGGGCGGGGGGTGTTTGACAGATAACGAAGGTAGCAAAGAGATCACATTAACCCTTTTACATTTTCGACTTGCATATAGTTAAATTTCTCACTGCCACCTGTAATTATCTGCCTTAAATTGTACCTTTAACACTTGGCATCATCTGATATGATCTATAATCAGATTTCCTTTATCTAATGTTTCACCCACTGCCCCTCAACCTGTCATTCTTTACAACGCTATAGAATATTGACTTTATTGTAATCATACATGCGGATCCTTTAAACGATGTGTTCAGCTCATAAGAAGGATACAAATAACTAACTTTTATATTTATATTTAAATGTAGTGTTTTTTCATGTAATTGTGTCGACGTGTGTTTGTTTATTTTGTGCCAACGAAGACTTTAGCCACAACGTCCAGTTTGTCACTTGGAATTGTGTTCTTCTGAAGCTCTGTCTACTTTTCATTGTTTGGTGATTTATTCTTACAACTCTATGGTTGCTAATTGGTTCCCTCTTATTAAACTATCGGTAATTTTAACGACTCCATAGATCGTGTTCCCCCACCATTTCTAGATGCTTCCACAACATGTGAATCTTCTCCTCCAGGCGAAACAAGACAATGTCATTTGATACTTCCTGGCTTCAGACGCTGATGTCAGCTATCCCCGGCCTTCGACAGCGTCCTAGAACTTGGCCTTTGTCCTGCGCCTGTCCGCACTGCCAGAAACGTGTTCAAGACTTGTTCGTTTTCAGACACGACTTCCTTCTACAATAACTGACGGGGCATTTTACAATTGGCTGCTTTGTTAAGATAGCCGTTTTGGCATTCGAAATATGTCATAACTTTATTGTGGTTGCAAATTTGATATTCGAAATAAGTCACAACTTTCTTGCGACTACCATTTTGGTATTCTAAATATGTCGTAACTTTGTTGTGATTTCCAATTTGGTATTTGAAATATGTCATAACTTTGTTGTGATTGTAAATTTGGTATTCTAAATATGTCATAGCTTTGTTGCGTCTACCAATTTGGTATTCGACAAATATCATAACTTTGTTGTGATTGCAAATTTGGTGTTCGAAAGATCATACGTTTGTTGTAACTGCCAATTGGGTATTAGAAATATGTCATAACTTTATCATGAATACAACTTTGGTATTCGAAATATGTCATAACTTTGTTGCGACTGTCAATATGATATTGGAAATATGTCTTTATTGCAAATAGCAAATTGGTGGGAATTAGCTATTCGTTAGCCACAGTCCCAAGTTCACGGCTAATGGTTTGATGATGTTCCGTTTCTGTGCCTGTGAATATCACACAAAGTGCTCCTCACTGCCCCATGCGAAAAGTGGAACGGACAGCAGTCCCGACAAATCAACAGTACGCACAGACATGCAATGCATAAGGCCGCTGCCAGAATGGCAACACAACAGTCCGCCACTAAATTACAGTTCATCCTTGATGGAAGTGGCAGTCACTAGAAAACCAGCAGTTACCCATACAATACTGCATAAGACAAAACAAGCTAGTTCAGAGGTCGGCCGCCCGCCATGTTTCTGAACATGCAGTTCACAATATACACAGCCTCGGACAGATGTAACAGCATTCGACACGAAATCCAGAGCTCACAGTGTCGCTCCACAGACTTAACTCAGTAGCTGGGCGACGGAACCATGGTGGGTGTGTATCAGCCTTTTATTTTGATAAAACTCATACCGCCCACATCGTACCAGGTTTGGTCGAGTAAGAGACGAACATCGTACCTCTAAGTCAGTCTGCATCCTCCCCGATTGGGATCTTTAACTTTAGCAATAAGGATACCGGGCAATTTAGAGTTGTCTCTGCTTTCATGATAGTGAATCCGATCCTAGCTCAGTTGATAGTGGTAACTCTAATAATGTCATGAGTATGGTGGGATGAGGTTCGATGCCTGGGCTCATCGCATTGCTAAGTGGGGAAATGATTGGTCACCTATTAATGCGTGCATTCAGGTCAATAAAATGTGATGGCCTTATCACATCACAGACCGATAACATGGATCTATTTCGGGACAACATCTCTATTAATTCGACGCCTAGGCTTCTCTGATAATGGCGAAAAACAAGATCCATTGAGCAGCTTCATCACGTTAACAAATCCATCGGTAACTGAAAATTGAAAAAAAAAAAAAGTTAACCAAATAGAAACCACTCTGGCAAAATGTCAAACTTGGAACGTAAATTTGCCTAGAAAATTACACACAGCCAATAAATGCTGGGATTGATTACAGTACCCATTAAAGGACATGCAGTTAACGTTTAATACAAGTCTTTATTGTAGGGCCTTTTAGTTGCTTGGCTGTTTACATGTTTTGCTGAATACATTTGTTCTCGTTTATATATCTTCTCACCACGGTTGTTTGTGACGTGAACTGCATGTTCAGAAAAACGGCGTCCGGTTGGTTGCTGAACTAACTGGGTTGCCTTATGCTGTAATGTGTGGCTGCTGGTTTTCTAGTGACTGTCGCTTCCATCGACGATGAACTGTATTTTATGTGGCGGACTTTTGTGTGTTCGCATTCTGGCAGCGGCCTTCTGCATAGTATACCTGTGCGGACTATTGTTTTGTCGAGACTCCTGTCTGTTCCACTTTTCACATGGGCAGTGAGGAGCATTTCGTGTGCTATTCACTGGCACAGGAACGGAGCATTATGGGGCGACCCTTTGCTGTGAAGTTGGAACCGCGGTTAACTATATAGCTTATCATGCAAGGCTGTCTGTTTTGTCACGTTCAGGACCATTTTACGTGTTTTGTGACTTATCGGTTACGTGATGCTTGTCCAATATTTGTATAGATCAATGGACACTTGATTGGTGATGCCTTTAATATCACGCCGGCCAGAGTTACTCCCCTGGGCAATTCATAGTACCCTTTTAAAATGATCAGGATGATCGGGGTGGTCAAAGACAAGAAATCCATCTTGTTTAATCGAATCGACCTGGACGATCAGGGTAATTAAAGACAAGAAATCTATCTTGTTTAATCGAATCGACCTGGACGATCAGGGTAATTAAAGACAAGAAATCCATCTTGTTTAATCGGATTGGCCTGGACGGTCATGGTAATTAAAGACAAGAAATCCATCCAGTTAGGGTTTCGAGCACATAAACATCAAGCCGGAAGGCTTTGTACAACTGCCCTACAGTACAACAGCTGCTCGTAGTTATTGAGTTGAGTTGAGGTCAGAACCGACATCATTGCACTCGGGACATTCGCATACGCGCTCCGTCCCCTCGTTCACCAGCCAGCTAAGAGTCACACCGCTAATCATTCTCACCGCTATTTGACTGAGAGTTCTTCTGGTCTTCCCTCTCAGTTTTGAGATTCTACTAGAACACCTGCAAACCCCCCCCCCCCCCCCCCCCCACAATCTCATCCTTTCTACTAACGGGTTCTAAATCTGTTGCTCCACTTTCTCCACCTGATTCTACAGGCGCACGGCCACCTCTCCCTTGATCAATCGTAATCTACCAGCCTGCCAGCTTATCAGTCTGTTCATTCCCCTGCATTCTAGCATGGCCAGGGCAAATAATTCATACAATTCTCACAATCTGTGACCTCTGAAGCAAGGTTGCCATTCCCCACGAAACATTCCTTTCTCCACCTTACTAGGCATACTCCTTGATTCCGCGATGCTTGCTTGTATTCGCTGGCTGTGATCTCCAGCGTGAAGTCCTGAATGTCGGGTGAAGACATCCTGTTGTCCAACATCAGTGTGATGTCATACAGGACCTGAGGTTTGCGTGAGTATCCGTTGTCCCATGTCTGGCTTATTGGTGTGCAGACAGGTGGTTCCTCGCCGTACAGGCAGACACTCTCCGACTTCGGAGGAGAGTCCGTAATGAAGACAATGTGTGTTACTCGTAATGAATAGACTTGTAAAATTTCAATAGATCACTCACTTTTCCTTGTCTTGTATGGTGTTCACGAATGCTCTCCCTTTATTTAAATCTGCGTTCATTTCAATGGTTATATCCCTTGTGGATTAATCCTTAAGTTTCATCTCGCTCCTTGAGGTCGGCGTAGCAGGGATGTTTAATGCACAAGCGCTTGAACTTTCTCTGGCGCTCAGCGTTGGCGGTTCATTCCACATATCATTCATCTGGACTTAAGCGTTAACTTCTCGCCCTTGGCATGGGGAAGTAAATTACAAGTACACTGTACCTCAGAAGTCGGAGTGGGTTCGCCTGATGGCGTGGTACAGTGATAATCGGGAACGCTGGCTCATACACAAAACGTCAGTCAAGTGCACACATTATTTGTAGCAACTACTGCTAGTAGTAGCTGGTGTGTAGACTATGCTCGAGTTCAAAGCGAGAAAACGACAAATAAAGTATAACCTCACTCCTTCCTCCAGTTGTTCGTCTTTATTCTGTTCTATAGATCATCGTTGTTGTTCTGTTCTATTGATCATCGTCTTTATTCTTTTCTATAGATAAAAATCTTAATTCTGTTCTATAGATCATCGTCTTTATTCTGTGCTATAGGTCATCGTCTCTATTCTGTTCTATAGATCATCGTCTTTATTCTATTCGGTCTTTTAACAAGTATAATCCTAATGCTGAATATAACCAGGAAAACCAAACTGCCATAGAAAAAAAAGGAGTTAAACTTCTGCCTTAGCATGCATATTTAAATATCGGGTTGATGGCCAGGCGGTGTGACGCCAGACATATATATGTCTGTGGACTTAGATTTATTATCAGCAGAGGGGGGAAGCCTGCCGTAGTGAAATGACTATAGTGCGTTCGCAAATGATTGCCCTCATTCACGTTTATTTTTGTTGCTGTTGTTGTTCTTGTTGAAAAGTATATGTTGCAGGAGTACCACAGGGATGTGTTTTGTCATCGGATATCTTTCCCCTCTATAGCGAAGTAATAATGAGAGAGGAATCAAAAAGAAGCCGGGAATATTTATCGGGGATTATAACATAATCAATATACCCTATGCTTTGACACAGTATTGGTGGCGGATAATGCAAAAGATCTACATCAATTGTTAGTCATTGTAATAACAGAGAGTGCAAAGAAAGGACTCGCCTTGAATATCAAAAATACAGTAACAATGTTGACATCAACGAGAAAGGTGAAATGGAAATAGAAGGGACTTCTTAACCAAGTGGATAATTTTAAATACCAAGAGGTATTTATAACATCAGGCGAAAGGTGAACAGCAGAGATTAAAAACAGAATAGAGCAAGCAAAAGCTGTGTTTCAGAAAATGAAAAGTATCTTATGCAATAATTCACTATCATTGAATGTATGGAAGAGAATGCTGAGGTTATATTTTTGTTGTTGTTGTTTTGTGTGTGTGTGTGTGCGCGTGCGTGCGTGCGTGCGTGCGTGTGTGTGTGTGTTGTATGGCAGTGATGAATCTTCGAATGTAAATGAACAAATTGGGAAGAACTTGGAATACAACGAAATGTGGTTCCTAAGACGAATGTTGTGATTTCCTTGGATTGCCAATGTAGCTAACAACGACTGTCTGAAAGAGCCTAATGAAACTAGAACATTATATACAACAATAAGAAAGAGACAAGCAGGTGTCTTTGGTCATGTGATGAGAAGAGAGGCATTGGAGAACATCGTCACCACTGAAAAGATCGAGGGGAAGAGAGAAATGATGCTGGATGGAGTGAGACGGTGGCATGCAAGAATATCAGCACCAGAGTTGATCCAGACAACCAAAGACCGAGATATGCGGAGAGACATGAACGCTTACGCCAGCTCACATGGCACTTGATGATGATGATGATGATGATGATGATGATGATGATGATGATGATGATGATGATGATGATGATGATGATGATGATGATGATGATGATGATGATGCTGATGATGATGATGATGAGGAGGAGGAGGAGGAGGAGGAGGAGTTGCATCGTTATGAAATTTGTTTAGCTGTCTTATATTTACTCCCACACAAGGAATATGTCTTTGATATGGCCAAGGAAAAATGAAATTATGGAAAGCAGCGAAATTTCTTTGATGTTTTGCCGAACATGTATTGAACTCAGCTAACTAACTTGTTTTGCAGTAATGCACATCAATTCGGGAAACTACACAAGGCATTTCCCAATTCGTAAGTGACGTGCTTCTTATAAAGAAATGCCCGTGCGGAGAATATTCATTATTGACCATTGATGTTTCCGTGTGAAGATGTAAAACATAATATGCACTTCATCTCTGACCGGTAAATTATATACTGCATATAAACAAACATTGAGATCTGCTGTACAATCTTCAGAACACATTTGTTGTTGTTGGGTGTACATAATGATAAGGTTCTTCTTCTTCTTCTTCTTCAGCTTTCCGAGCCATTGAGGTTCTTTGCTGCAAATACAATCCGTCTCCATTCGTCTCTCTGGTGGACCTTCTCTTGCCAGTCGTTGATTCCAAGTGCTTGTAGATCTGTACATGTATTATCTCTCCACCGTCTTCTTGGTCTACCTCGGGGTCTACGGTCATTTATTTCCTGAGTGTAAGCGAGTTTTGTTTCCCTATTATCTTCCATTCTTTCTATATTCCCCAGCCATTGTAGTCTATTAGCCTTCATGATACCAGTGATTAGCGGAGACCTAAACAGATCATAAATGTCTTTGTTACTTCTTCTTTTCCACTCTCCCCTTTGTGTATCCCTAATGGGTCCAAAGATGCGTCTTAAAATTTTGTTCTCAAAGGTTTGTAACAAGGCTTCGTCTCCTTTCGTTGTTCTCCAGGTTTCAGAGCCATACAGCACAACTGGTCTGATCAGTGTATTGTATATTGTGATTTTGGTGTTACGAGATAGCGCCTTTGATTTTAGTAGATGTTGTAGTGCATAGTATATCTTATTTCCAGAGTTGATTCTAGTTTGTATTTCTTCCCTTATGATGTTGGAGCAGTTGAAGATTGTACCCAGGTATTTGTATGTTTCCGTTTTTTTAATGGTCATATTATCTATTTGTATGTGGCCAGAGTTTTTAGCCATTCCGTCTCTTGAAATTACCATATATTCTGTCTTATCTTGGTTGATAACCAGCCCCATCTGTTGGGCTTTTTCCTTTAAGTGAGTCAATATTTCCAATGACGTTTGTTCACTTTGTCCTATAATATCTATATCATCTGCATAATGATAAGGTTATATGCTAAATATCATCACTGAGTTATGAATTTTTATATTGGGGCAAACATTTGTGAACGCACTATAGACTCTTGACTTACGGCCAGGTAGTCATGGATTTATATTTATATCTCAGGTCGATCCAGCCTAACATTGGTAACAGGACAGGTCTGGGGAAGTGAAGTCGGCCGGCCTGATATTGACCACATGGCTCCACCCAGTGGCGGTTGGTCAATGGAAACATGGGTGTAGCACACTGTGCCTTAAGACGCTGCTGTGGAGGCGGAAGTACAAGCGTTGATTTTCGATAATTCGCTAGACGGTGATGCTGTCATTTACACAAATGGGACAGTTAATCGACATGTGAAAAGCTCATAGGCCTTTACGGCTCAGGTCGGAGGGAGAATTGTGAAGGAGGACTCTGATGCTTTTGCTGAGACCACAAGTAGCCTGACTATGGAAGTAATGGCAGTAAGTAAAGCAATAACATGGCTCGAGACACAGACATTCACTAGGGCATGTTTCCTTAACGACTCAATGAGCATGCTCAAGAGGATAGAGATGGGGTGGATTCGAAGAAAATGGTTGCTGTCTCTGGAGCGGTCTCGGCTGGCAAAGATTAGTTTCATCTTCGTGCCAGGGCATGCGGGAGTACAAGGAAATGAGCGGGCTGACAAGCTCGCAGGTGAGGCTACTGTGGAGGGCGGACGCGCCATGGACCAGGCTGACATTCTGAATGCTCTACGAGAAGTAAGACTTTTGCGAGAACCAAGTGATGACTGTGAATCTACAACCATGGCCAGACTGCCAGAACAGCAAATTAAAAGAGGGGTGGCCAAACAAGAACACTATGCAGGAAGCCAAAGAAGATTGATAAACCAGCACAGAACTGGTGTCGTTAGCTGCTACACGCTGCGGGATTTGCTGAGGAGGGGATCCGAGCACTTATGGACTGAATGGTTCGATGTGCAATGAGGATGATCTGTCGACTAACTAACTAACTAACTAACTAACTAACTAACTAACTAACTAACTAACTAACTAACTAACTAACAACTAACGAACGAATGAACGAACGAACTAACTAACTAACTAACTAACGAACTAACGAACTAACTAACTTAACTAACTAACCCTTAAGACGCGTAAATTGATGCTTTAAATTGGTTGGCTGGATTTGCATTCGTTGTAAGGTGTGTACTCAGTGTCAGTGTTTATTATCTCTCACTTTTCCGCAGGTGTTACACTTATATAACTGTTTTCATTGTGTATTCTGTCTCATAATTTGAGTTCGTCTCTCTACCTGCTTCGCCAAGTCCCTTTGTTATATATCCTGGGTACTTCATGCATGTATAAATGTAAGAAAAGAATAAAAGAAAATTAAGAAGAAAAGAATGGGAAAAAAGACAAAGAATCCATAACAACCTTAAGGCACTATCTGTTAGCCGCATGTTTTTATAGACCATTCGACATGCGGTGCGTAATGTGAACTGCACGTCAGAGCGCCTTTCCGCCTCTGCATATTCTCTAGTACCTATTTAGATGTATGTATGTTTGTATATATACTGCTTAAGTATTTTATTTCTGATGTTTACTCGAGAGTTACGTCATTTCTATCCTCAGCCGTCGGAACCACCAATCCTCCGACATTCGTTTCGATTGTATCACTTCCGGCGCCCACATCGGTGCTTCGTGTGCAAGCAGCTTGTCTACAACCAAGGATCTGCTTGCCAAGGTAAGACACGCTTCTCAGTACGTAACATCGTTTAATAGATGCTGACTTTGGCCGATTCTTTTTTATACTTTTTAACTTTTTAATCACGCGATATCCAAGACTCATTACCACACTGTAAAACGTCAAAATAAAACAAACAAGAGACATCGCCACACATGAAAAGTCGCCAACTAAAACTCTGTGTTTAGTCCTTTCGTTTTACAGAATGGTGAGCCAGGGCGAATTTCATTTGTGAAGAAATCTGAGATATTACAATTTGGATGTGAAGAAGGGTGTGGAAATTATCAGAAGAGAAAGCACAAGTGCTGAAAGGTCTCAAACTGCAAGAGGATGGACTTCATTGCACTGGGGTTAACACCACATGGCTTGGTCTCTTTCCGCAGGCGACCTTCCGATAGCGTCGCACAGAGCACGAAATCCGTAGCTCCAGCGACGCCCCCCCCCCCCCCCAGGATTCTCCAAGAAAATTGCACTCGTGATCCAAATGATGCAGTCCGAAATCGAACCCACCGCCAACGGAGCCCGAGGCAGGCGGTGATAGCACTTCGCCACGAAGACTTCAAACACCATGGTATCATTTAAACATTAGTGTCATTCACACGCAGGTCTCCCAGGTCGAGAGGTTAGCAGCTTTCTCCGTAACCCCGAATACTCTTGTGGTTGACATGAGCGCACGAGAATTGGAAGCGGTTCGAGTCAAGCCAGTGATTTATGAGAGTATGGAGCCGGTCGCTCAGAAAGCAATGGCAAACTACTGAGCGTCTTGCCAAGAAATCAACAATCAGCTGAAAGATGCTGATGTTGACAGCGATGTCCTGTAAAGGATATGCAAAACATTTATATCAAACACCATGGTATCATTCACACACCATGATGTCGTTCAAATTTCATGGTATTACCTTGATAGTTTTTAGGTTGGTCTTTTACAAAGGAAACTATTTCAGAGTCATTTGAAGTCTTAAAAATATCTCTATTCGAGGAAAAATATGCAGAGCCTTTCTTTTCAAATTGTTCTATGGTCTCAATGTCTGACTGCTGCAGGAATTTAGCAAAAGAAGATGGTATAGTGGATATGACTTTATCCATGGCTATTAGATTTTTAAGTTTGTCAAAATCTTTACCTATGTTAGCTGCTTTAAGCCACCTATCTAGTACACTTTGAACATTTGAGACGTAATCAATGAAAGTCTCACTAGGTTTTGGTTTTAAATTTGAGAACTGAACCTGATACCCAGGGGCATCAAGTAAAAAATGTTGCATTATTCTATCATGGATGTACTGATAGTTAGATCTAAGTTCAGTTGGTATAGATTCTATCACTTTAAGGGGCTCACCACTCAGGTTCTTCATATAAATCATAGCCCACATCTCTATTGGAACTTGGTGGTATTTAAATTGATACTCGACATTTTCTGTCCAGGCTGATATGGAGTCTTCTTTACAATATGGTTTGATAATATTTTTGTATTTATTGAACTTATTTTCTTCTTGTTGACTTCTTAGTTTAGTAGCAGAGATTTCTAAGTGTGAGTCTACATCCATCCCTTTCATCTTTAATTGTGTCTCTGATTCTACTTGAATTTGTTTTTCCTTAACTCTTGCCATTTCATCTATCTCTTTTTGCTTTAGTTCTCTTTCCTGATCTAATTGCTTCTATTTTAATTCTAGTTCTTTCTGTTTAATTTCCTTATCATGTTCTAACTGCTGTTGCTTAATTTCCTTTTGGTGTTGTCTTTCTCGTTCTCTTTCCTGTGCGCGTTCATCTCTCTCAGCCTCTTTTGCTTCTTTAAATTTTTTATCAGCATATTGTTCTAGCTCCTTTCCTGTGTATTTTAACTCTTTACCAGCTTTTATGAAATCAGATAATGTTGCCATGTTGTTGGTCTATTAGCTAGCAATGACACGCACTGAAGTCTTTAGTCACTTATTTATCTTTGATATGTTATGTTTCTTAATATCTGAGCCCTGCAAATTGGACTCTTAGTTTATAACCTGGAAAAAATTTTATCCTGAGAAACCAAGCACAAAAATATGCTAATGCATCACAAGCTGAAAAAGAGATGCACTATTAATCACATAGCATGCCAAACACATAGGTTATACTCAACTTAATGTTCCCGAGAATCAGGAACACCAATCCGGTAACACAGGTCACCTCGTTTGGCACTTCTGCATACACACGAGTTTTCTACCCGGCTGTTGTTCACCCTGGTTCACAGAGCAGCAACAATTAACAAATTGCAAACGACACGTTATTTTTTATCAATTTAGTACAATCACAATGACATGCCCACGGGCAAACAGAATATAGTTTAATTAATATTAAATTGTCAATGTCCTGTCTTCGTTCTAACGTTATATGCCTTTCGTCTCTAACCTAGTTTAATCTATGGAAGTATTGTGCATACCAAGTCTAATTTGCATGGCCAAAAGTAGTGCCATCGTGACGGTAAACAAATAGAAAATATACGAAAAACATTCAATAAATGCTTTTAAATCAATATAAATATAATAATACTGTTTAAATAAGTAAATATATTCATTTACTAACTGAAATAAACAAATAATAATTACTATAAAGTACAGATTCAGGCGGGCAGCAGCTTGGCGATTTTGTAAACAATCAGATGCTGAATGCGAATGGCGTAGAACAACTGCTTGTCAATCGTAACACGTCAGAGGCGCAGCGCTATTTTTAGCTTGCCCAAAATCGATAATGTTGCTGGCTGTGTATCGCTCCGCCATGAATCATATTTGATAATTATTCTTAAACAAATAAATAATTACATAAATCAATGAAAGAAATTAATAATATCAATACTTACAACTCTGAAGAACACATGATTTAACTAAATAATATTTTAATAAGCACAAATAAGCATTATTTTGTTACGATAGGCACAGTTTAGCTCGCAACTCGTTCTAGTCTGCACACGTCATCAGTCACTGACACAAATTAAACTACATTAAATCCTGTAATTTACTACTAGCAACCTTAGTCTAGAGCCGTGGGTAAGTGTAATAGCTTGAACTTGTTCAAGCCACACTTCTGACACCACATTAAATCCTAGCCTGTCAACAACCAAATGTGTCAGGCATCATAGGATTACTTCTCCCACACCACACAAGAAACTTGCAAGTCGTGTGAGAGGAAATGAATGGTACATTTTATTGCCGTTGGCTCTTTACAATTACAAAACAGTCGCTATCAAATCACACACAAAGCCACAGAATTGCCTATCTCTAGTTTCCTAAACCCTATTGCTAATCTCTATCTAATTGGCTACAAAAACCCCTATCGACACCAGACGATCTGCTCTCTACAAAGTCAGTCCCCAGTCTGCCTTTCCTACACGCGTCGCTACACAGCACGCGGAAGGACCTTGTTGCGTCCTTCGGCTTTTTGCGTGCGTTCACACTCAGCACGCTGGTAGCAGCCGTTCTCCTATTGAGTGGCACTCTTCTCCGTGGCTATCACGTAGGCGTGATTCTGTCGTGACCAGAGTACTAACTCTCTGGTCAATGCGAGAACTAGTTACTAGTCCCCCTTTCTATCACCTACCCTGCCCTTATCTCGGGGCACTCTGTTACCTCTAATCTACTTGAGTTTGACCACTCTTCCCGGTGGTCTTCTATCTTGCGGTAGACCTCTTTCCTATATTTGCCAGTCTTTGACAATCATTCAAAACCATTATATCATTTAAACACTAGTATCATTCAAACACCATGGTGTTATTCAAATGTTATGGTATCATTCAAACCACAAACGGAATCTATAGGATGTATAGACAGAAAACTGCCAACGAAACAGATAACAGTTAGTTAGTTAGTTAGTTAGTTAGTTGGTTGGTTGGTTGGTTGGTTGGCTGGCTGGCTGGCTGGCTGGCTGGCTGGCTGGCTGGCTGGCTGGCTGGCAGGCTGGCTGGTTGCTTGGTTGGTTGGTTGGTTGATTGGTTTGTTGGTTGGTTGGTTGGTTGGTCGAGGTTCCAACTTCACGGCACCGGGTCTTCCTCATTATGCTTCGTTCCTGTACCAGTGGATATCACACAAAATGCTCCCCACTGTCCAATGTGAAAAGTGAGATAAGCAGGAGTCTCGGCAATCCAACAGCCCGCACAGGTACACTGTGCATAATGCCGCCGTCAGAATGCCAACACAAAATGAATTCACGAAAACAACAATTCATCGTCGATGGACTCGGCAGTCAGCAGAAAGACCTCATTGACCCGGGTTTTCTCACATGACTCGGTCTTTAGCCGCAGGGCGACCCGCCGAAAGTGCACGAGCTCCGCAGCTTCAGCGCCGACCATCGGGAGTCTCCTGAAAAATGCACTCGTGAACCGAAAAGGCAAATCAATCTATTCAGCAACAGCCGGTAGCCATTGTTCCGACCATGCGGTTCACTGTACAAGACAGATGTAAAAGCATTCCCCGCGAATTTCACAGCTCACAGTGTCGCCCACGCACTCACTCAGTAGCAAGGCGACGGAACCATGAACTACCAGTCCAACATAAACACGCCACAGGCCTAAACGGTTCAACGCCTAACGGCCATGTTGGCGACCGGAAGTCTCAAATAGATAACAGTATTCGAGAAGATACTAGTCAAGAGAAGCAACAGAAAACAGAGAAACACACGTCTGTAGAAAATGTATATCATTCAGAAACAAGTATTATTTTATTAGTAGTCATTTAGTAATAATTTAGTAGTAGTCATTTATTAATAATTTAGTAATAGTCATTTCACTCACTCACTGGTATCTTGCCGTCTTAAATACATTCTTAAAAGTCGAGAGTATGGACTTCATTGCACCGGGTTTTATCCCATATGGCTCGGTCTCTTTCCGTAGGGTGGCCTGCCGACAGCGTCGCGCAAAGTACGAACTCCGTAGCTCCAACGACGACCCCCAGGAGTCTCCAAGAAAAATGCACTCGTGAACCGAATGCACGGAGTGAAGGGTTGTGGTTGCCAGTGCCTGCTCCAGACCAGGTATCCCAGGAAGAAGATTGCACAGTCGTGTGTTTCTTTGGTTCGCTCGCTCGATTTGGACTCAAACGTAGTCCATACACGTGCTACTACCTCTAGTTCATTGGGCTGATGTTTTACGTGTGGATTAGCTTTCTCTATTATCAGTGTCCCCGCCATCAGGCAAACGCGCTCCGAATTCAGAGGTACTTGTAATTTACTTCCCCAAATCAAGGGCGAGAAGTCAACATTTCAGTGCAACTGACACGTGTAGGGGTTGAACCCGCTACCTCGGCATCAGCGGAAGTTTAAAAGTGTGGGCTACGCTTGAGATGAAAGCGATCGCATACAAAACAAAAGAAAAAAATGTGGAATGTATGTAACATTGACAAGTTAATGTTTGTGTTTTCAGTGTGCCGTTACATCTGCCACAGGAAGTGCGAGCTCCAGGTAAGATTCGTGTTATGCCCTCCTCAACACTGAATTTTTATAACATATAAATTTTCCACGCCCTTCACTTCCTCCTCCTCCTCCTCATCATCGCCATCAGTATCATAATAATAATTATAATCAAAATCAATATCAACTGTGATTGCTGTAGTGTACGAGCTGACGCAGATAACGGAACATACTGGAACAGAAGAAAAGCAAACGTTGCCTGCGTATATTCGTCCAAGATTTCCACCCGAGCCGCTACAAAACAACATATCAGTTACCGCGAGGATTGTGTTGCAAAGCTCTCCTTCCTTTAGCCGATCTGTCTGTCTGTCTGTCTGTCTGTCTGTCTGTCGCTCCGTCCGTTCGTCCATCCGGCTGGCTGACTGTCTGTCTATGTATCTAATCTGTCTGTCTGTTTATTTGTCTATTCACCTGTCTCTCTATCTGGCAGTCTGTCTATGTATCTATCTGACTGTGTATGTATCTGTCTGTTCGTCTTCTTTCCGTCTGTATCTCTGTTTCCCTCACATTATTGCCTACTGACATGAACAAGCTGACAAACTTGCTGGCGCTGCATCCCCAGCAGATGGCCAGCCCATGGATCGCGCCGATGTTAGTAATGCCTTTAGAGAGATGTCGAGAGCGGACTCTGACGTCAGTGAATCCACATCATTGTCAACGATGATAAACTCGGGAGTAAGAACTGGCACCGCCAGACACGAGAGGCCCGTAGGGAGAACGGGGTGCCTCGTCAACCAACACAGAACTGGTACTATTAGCCGCCGGACGCTAATGTTTATTATGATGGAGGGAAGAGAATATGAGCATCCATGGGCTTTTCCGGAGGGCAAGGATGATAATACCTCAACAGATAACAGATGTTTGCTTGCCTGTCTGTCAGCCAGCAAGTCGGCGTGTATGTCAGTTTATCTCACTGCGTGTGTGCGGGTGTCGACGGTTTGCGTGTTTGTCTGTTCGTCTTTCAATCTCTAAAACGCGCGACGAGAATATAAAACAAGTTAATGAAGGGAAATATTGCAGCCAGATTACTTCCCTTAGCAATCTCTACCAATTGCTTATCGGCCCTTGCAGCACAGAGATAGATTGCTTGCAAACGTTACTTGACTTCCGTTGATTGCTTGGCATTCAGGCTGCGCAATTTACACTGACCGTTCTCTGACAGAAAGCGGGGGACTTTCCCGTACTGCATCCGGTGTTTGATCGCATCACTTAATTCCCAAGACATGTTCCAGTTATCTGCCCATTGTAGCTCTCCGGTCCACGATTACCACACCGACAGGTCGACGGTCTTAACATGACTTAAAATTGGCATGATTATCCATATCTGGTTGTTTGTGGCAGTGTCATCTTACCAGGATCTTAGCTGACACCTGTTCTATTTCATGAACACCGGATTAACGTCATTTCCGGTTTAGTCCGAGTTATCGGAATTTCAGGTTTCAGAACAATTAAATTGGCAGAAGACAAAATATTGTGTGATCGGCTCTGTTTTATATTTGGCTCTGTTGTCTATCGAGGGGAAAAGGGAGGAGTGAAGTATTTTCTATTTCTTACTTTGCGTTTGCTTGATGGATTTTTTTTTTTTTTTTTTGGCTGCTGGAATTAGCTATCCCTGTTACCAATATCCCTCGCAACCAGGCGACACAAATCTGACTTCAGAGGCACGTGTAATTTACGTCCCCAAGTCAAGGACGAGAAGCCAACATTTTAGTCCAACTGACAGTGTAGAGGTTAAACCCCTTAACTCAGCATTAGCGCAGCGGATGTTTAAGAACGAGCGCTCTTGTTCATCATCACCATTATCATCTTCATCATCCTCATTATCACTATCATCATCATCATCATCATCATCATCATCATCATCATCATCATCATCATCATCAAGAAAATCATTGACAACATCATCACCGACATCTTCATCATCCTCATTATCTGCATCATCATCATCATCATCATCATCATCATCATCATCATCATCATCATCATCATCATCATCATCATCATCTTCATCATCAAGATCATCATGTTTAGCATCATCATCTTCATCTTCAACATCATATTCATCATCATCTTCACCATCATCATCATTCACATCTTATTAAGATGGGTTACGACAATGTATATGCCAATAAAAAAAATTAAAAAAAACTATCATTTACGGCCAATATAGTACCTTGCGGTGTATGGCAGGGTGAAAGGGGTGTGGGGGTGGGGGTGTGAGTGGCAGGGGAGTCTTTAGCCTGAGGAATTAAGACCGCCAGGCTAGTGCAGTCGCCGTGAACTGTGCAAGCGCTCCCCCCCCCCCCCATGACAGAAAAAAACTCCACTCCTTACCGAGGATTTGAACCCGGATCTTCCGAAGGAGAATCCGACATTCTAGTCTTGTATATGCCTATGTTCTACGAATATCCCGAGGTTTTCCGTGGTGTTTTACTAACAGCACTCTATCGAAGATTATCCAAAATCGTTTCACTGTTTTTACACTCTGTTCGTCAAGAATTATAGATAGTGTTATTTTGAATTCTCTCCTTCTTGATCATCTTCCTCTTTGTTTCTCTCAATGAAGAATAGTCCCCCAACCAACTCACGCTCAGACTTGTAGACTTCTTCATGCGTGGTATATATATATATATATATATATATATATATATATATATATATATATATATATATATATATAATACTTACTTGCATGTCCTACAGGACGTCGCAGCCATCTCATGCTGTATGAATTTTGTTGCAATTTTATGGTCAGTGGTTTGCTATTACTTTCTGAATGCAGATATTGTTATGAAAATCAACGCAAGGGATTTTCTTTCAAATCATCCGCGACTGACTTCGAAGCCTGTAAACCAGGATTGTGAAATGGCAGTCACTATCCCCAGATATATATATATACACAACCACACACCACTCAGGCACATGTACCGATAATTCACTATTTACTGCAATAAACGAATGTTTGGTTATTTCCCTTCGATCGTGAACCGGTATTTATTCATTGTGTAAAAGTGTGCCGGCGCTGCAGCTAAGTGTTTACGGATGCAATTCATAATCCTGCATATCGCGTTCGAAACACAGCTGCGTACTATTTGGAAGCAGACTGCCTTGTGTTGGTTTTCAAACAATGATATTGTTTCCGATCGTTTAAAAAGTAATGGCAAACTACTGAACGTAAACTTGCCAAGTTATCACAAACAGGCAAAACATGCTGGGATTGACTGTGTTGTCCTGTAAAGAGTATGCAACTAACTTGCTTAATCAAGGTGTAGCTGAAACGCAATCAACATAGACTGTATAGAAGTCGGGTTGTTTTAGCGTCAAGATCATATGTGTATCATTCACTTTATCTATCTATCTATCTATCTATCTATCTATCTATCTATCTATCTATCTATCTATCTATCTATCTGTCTGTCTGTCTGTCTGTCTGTCTGTCTGTCTGTCTGTCTGTCTGTCTGTCTGTCTGTCTGTCTGTCTGTCTGTCCGTCCGTCCGTCCGTCCGTCCGTCCGTCCGTCCGTCCGTCCGCCCGCCCGCCCGCCCGCCCGCCCGCTCGCCCGTCCCCATCTATTTATCTATCTATCTATCCATCCATCCATCCATCCATCCATCCATCTATCTATCTATCTATCTATCTATCTATCTATCTATCTATCTATCTATCTATCTATCTATCTATATGTTTGTCTGTCTGCCTGCCTGCCTGCTGGAGTGCCTGCTTATCGATATAACGCAAGACATAGCGAACGACTAAACATACTCCATGTCCCTAAACCTAGGATAGACTTATAGAAAACAAGCTTAGCATACTCTGCCGCTGAGTTGTGGAACAATCTTCCACACGAAATCAAAGACACCACCAGTCACTATACATACAGTCGTAACCTGTTTGAACACTATCTCAGTACAGACTACATGCCCCCTAAAAACAAACATTATAATAAAAGTTATCTCAAACGATAACTAGTATAACAAACATTCCCATATGTATAGTACGTTACATCTTCCTCAGGTATGTATAATAGCCATGTTAAAAATTACCTTAGTGAGTCACGTATTATTGATTTTTTCCCCCATGCGTTTTAATGCATATTATTCTTTTGTTGTCTAAGATTAGCTTGATCAATCAATCAGGTGCCGTTTCCACAATGAAGGTTGGCTGCAATGGATCTTCAACACTGTCAGTCTCTCACCCTGACTGCACATTCTGTCAGGCTGATGTTCGTCCATCTCTTGATGCTATCTTCCCACTTGTAGAGTTGTCTACCTCTTGCTCGCTTGCCCGTAACCTTGCAATCCAGTATGGTTTTTATAAGAATATCATGTCTTTCAACGTGGCCGAAATATTTCACTTGTCTCCTCTTTATTTCTTTCATCAACTCTCTTTTCATTCCCAGTTTTTCTAGAACCTCTGCATTTGATTGTTTCTGTTTCCATGAAATACGACACACTTGCCTGTATATCCACATCTACAGGCCTCAATGCGACTTTCTAGTTGTTGTTCAATGTCAAGGCTTCCGCGCCATACAGTTGACAATTCAAATTTTTAATGCGTTATTAATATAAGTGGTATATGTCAGACGGGCCTACGTGCCCAATTCTTAACCCTTTGAAAATAAAGTTTGTTTGTTCGTTTGTTCGTTCGTTCTGTCTGTCTGCCTACCTATATACCTGTCTGTCTGCCTGTCCGTCCGTCCGTCCTTCCGTCCGTCCGTCTGGCTGGTTGGCTGGCTCATCGAACCAATGCTTCCTTTATTCTTCTGTGAAATATGTACACTCCAAAGAAAACTGTTGTTGCTGCTGCTGCACTACGACTGAACACCCTCCTCTCCATATTGCTTCTCCTTCTCATCCTCTTCCATCACCACCATCATTATAATCATCACTATCATCGTTATCACAAATACTAAAGCCATCATTATTATCAGCATCATCGTCCTCATCATTAACATCTTCTACCCCACCCCACCCCACCCTCATATCCCCCTTCTTCTCGTCCTCTACCCCTGTCCGTTCTTCCTTCTGCCTTATCTGTATTTGTGAGTGTCTGTCTTTCCGTGGTCTGTGCGTCCGTGGGTAAGCCATGAAATGTCTCGGACCAGCATGCGTGCGTGCATAGGTAAGGGGGTAGATAGGTAGGTACATATGTAAGAAAGTAGCTAGGTAAGGAGGTAGGTAGGTAGAGACATAAGTAAGGAGGTAGGTAGGTAAGTACGTACGTACATATGTAAGGAGGTAGGTAGGTAAGTACGTACGTACATATGTAAGGAGGTAGGTAGGTAGATATATATGTAAGGAGGTAGGTAGGTAGATACATATGTAAGGAGGTAGGTAGGTAAGTACGTACGTACATATGTAAGGAGGTAGGTAGGTAGACATATATGTAAGGAGGTAGGTAGGTAGATACATAAGTAAGTAGGTAGGTAGGTAAGTATGTACGTACAAACGAACGAACGAATGAACGAATATGTAAGGAGGTAGGTAAGTACGTACGTACATATGTAAGGAGGTAGGTAGGTAGATATATATGTGTAAGGAGGTAGGTAAGTAAGTACGTACGTACATATGTAAGGAGGTAGGCAGATAAGGAATATATAGGTAGGTAGGTATGGGGATAGGCAGGTAGGTAGGTAGGTAGGTAAATATTTGCTTTAATCTGCTGTCAGTGTTTACGTGTAGGCAGTTGTTGCAGCAATCGTCTCAAATATTTGACCCATGACTCAGAGACGTAACTTTTCTCTGTCAATCTAATAATTTCTCTTTCAATCTACTCATTTCTCTTTCAGTCTCTTCGTTTCTCTTTCAATCTACTCATTTCCCTTTAAGTCTACTCATTTCTCTTTCAGTCTACTAATTTTCCTTTCAGTCTCTTCAGGTCTCTTTCAATCTACTCATGTCTCAGTCAGTCTACTCATTTCTCTTTCAATCTAATCATTTCCCTTTCAGTCTACTTATTTCTCTTTCAATTTACTTATTTTTCTTTCACTCTAATAATGTGTCTTTCAGTCTACTCATTTCTCTTTCAGTCTACTCATTTCTCTTTCAGTCTACTCATTTCTCTTTCAGTCTACGTATTTCTGTTTTAGTCTACTCTCTACAATCTACAATCTACTCATTTCTCATCCATTTTACTCATTTCTCTTCCAGTTTACTCATTTCTCTTTTAGCCTACTCATTTCTCTTTCAGTCCACTCATTTCTCTTTCAGCCTACCTATTTAAGAAAAACAACCTCTTGATGTTGGCGCCTGCTGTCAGACGTTCAGACATTTGGATAAACTTAACGGAGAATCAGGTCGGATCTCGTCAGTGGAAAGATCTGTCTATGGCGTGGAGTGGCAAGATATGTTTGGAGCGGGGGATTGCAAGATCTGTTTGGAATGAGGACTAGAAATATCTGTTTGGATCTGGTAGTGGAAAGATCTGTTTGGAGCGAGTAGTTGAAAGATCTGTCTGGAGGTGAAGTGGAAACATCTGTTTGAAGCTGGGAGTAGAAAGATCTGTTTGGAACTGGTAGTGGGAAGATCTGTTTGGATCTGGTAGTGGAACGATCTCTTTGGATCTGGTAGTGGAAAGAACTGTTTGGAGCTGGTAGTGGAAAGATCTGTTTGGAGCTGGTAGTGGAAAGATCTGTTTGGATCTGGTAGTGGAACGATCTCTTTGGATCTGGTAGTGGAAAGAACTGTTTGGAGCTGGTAGTGGAAAAATTTGTTTGGAGCTGGTGGTGAAAAGATTTGTTTGGAGCTGGTAGTGGACAGATCTGTTTGAAACTGGTAGTGGAAAGATCTGTTTGGAGCTGGTAGTGGAAAGATTAGTTTTGACCTGATACTGGAAAGATCTGTTTGGACCTGGTACTGGAAAGATCTGTTTGGAGCTGGTAGTGGAAAGATTAGTTTTGACCTGATACTGGAAAGATCTGTTTGGACCTGGTACTGGAAAGATCTGTTTGGAGCTGGTAGTGGAAAGATTTGTTTAGACCTGGTACTGGAAAGATCTGTTTGGACCTGGTACTGGAAAGATCTGTTTGGAGTGGAGGTGAAAGATAAAATGCTTAATCTGTGCCATGACGGACTCATGCGTTGTTCTTTAATGACTTCTGTTTGACACACACACACACACACACACTCACTCACACACATACGCACGCACGTACGCACGCGCTCAGACACACACACACACGATTCCAACCAACTCAACCACCTGTCTGCCCCACTGCCATCTACCTACATCTTTATCTACATACCTACCTCCGTACCCACCTACCTAGCAACCTTCTTACCTACCTACCTTCTTTCCTACCTACCTCTGTACCCATCTACCTACCTCTTTACCTACATATCTAGCTCCTAACCCACCTATCCACCTACCTTTTTACCTACATACCAATTTACCTACCAACCTCCTTACCTCCCTACCTACCGACGCTTTATCTACTTACATATCTGCCTTCTTACCTCCCCACCTACCGCCTTATATCTACTGACATATCTAACGCCTTACCTACCTACCAACAACAACAGCATCTTTGGAATATACGTATTTCAGCGAACAATATATAACAATAAAGGAACCATTTGGTCGATGAGACAGACAGACAGACAGACAGACAGACAGACAGACAGACAGACAGGCAGACAGACAGACAGACAGACAGACAGACAGACAGACAGGCAGGCAGACCGGGTAACAACATGAACATTCTCTTCTCTCGAGAAAAAACTTGAGAAAAGAAACATCCAGCCAGAATGAATCACCTGTACTCGGCTCACACTTTGACGTCTAGAATTTTTTGTTATTTTTATTTCGGCACCGACTTGCGGCAGGTACCTGGCCCCGCCGGAAATAAACGTTGTTCGCGTTTCCGGAAATGAAAGTTTGTAGCAACAGCGGGAGCAGTTGTGGCTTTTCTTTAGTAACCAGCGTCGTAGTGAAGTATGGCTTTCTAATGTATGTCTTTTGTTTATGTCTTTTCCAGCTTTCTTACCTTCCATCTTCCTTACTGTTTACTTTTGCTGTTTGTAAAATTGTATCATTCCTGTTATGTGTGTGTGTGTTTTTTTTTTTTTGGATTACTACATTCTTAAATGATTTTTTAGGACATTCTTTTACTCTCTCTCTCTCTCTCTCTCTCTCTCTCTCTCTCTCTCTCTCTCTCTCTCTCTCTCTCTCTCTCTCCTCTCTTTCTCTCTATTCCTCTCTCTTCCTATCTCTCTCTCTCTCCCTCTCTTCAACTTTTCTCCTTCTCTCTTAACTTTCATTTCTACCTCTTAATTTCTCTTATTTATTCCCTCGTTAGTTTTTTCGTGGGATATTTCTTATTTCTTTGTTGTTTCCTAATGTATATTTTTTGCCATAATGTTTCTTCGTTGCTCTCATTGTTCCTTTATTTACACCCCATTCCTTTTCGTGGCGTTGATGTTATTTTTTTTTTTCTAAACCAATGCTTATTTCTAACCAAGTGCTGGAACTATTGCTGATTCATTTTGTTTAAACTGGATTTAACTTTGTGAAGGTCAAAAAGCTATACGGGACGGTTTGAATAATACACATGAAATGAGATGGGGTCATGGTAAAGCTGTGAAAATGTGAACAGAAGACAAACATAAAGTCTGGAGCAGATTTACACAATACAGTTGGGAAAAACAGGGTACGTTAAACTGACAGCCTTCGTCAACAAACAACAAACAACAACAACAACAACAACAACAACAACGAGAAAACACAATAACACACAAACATCGGAAATGAATCTACAGTGGCTACACTAAGACGGAATGAGCAGAATGAAAGGGAAACAAAAAACAACTACAAAAATATGTAGTACTTATCCCAGAGTATCATCTCCGTGATTGCTGCGTGTTCTCACTACTGAACGCCAAGAGATCACAAACAGCCAAAACATGCTGGTGTTGACTGCGACGTCCTGTAAAGAATATGCAACTAACGTTTAAACTTGTGTGTTCTTTGTTTTGTTCACTGTTGAGGATTGTTGCCGCAGCACCCACTGTTTTTCGTAACTGTAGCTTGTAAAGCTGCCTACATTTCGTATTTTTAGATTCTTTACGGTTTACAGTAAAACTTGGAAGCAAAGAAAGATTTAAAAAAAAAAATATGAGTGCGACTTGTAGAGTTGGAGATAATTGTCTTCACTATTAACAAAACCCGTGCCATTTGAAATAAAACTAGGTTGGTATGTGTTCGAATGCCCATAGATTAAGATTTGGTAAAGTTTGACCCCGACTCCCACGTCGACCTCGACTAAAATGTATACTCATAGATGGTAAAGGTAGTCCCATAGCTGGTAAAGGTAGTCCCATAACTGGTAAAGGTAGTCCCATAGCTGGTAAACTTAGTCCCATAGCTGGTAAAGGTAGACTCATAGCCGGTAAAGGTAGTCCCATAGCTGGTAAAGGTAGTCCCATAGCTGGTAAAGGTAGTCCCATAACTGATAAAGGTAGACTCACAGCTGGTAAAGTTAGTCCCATAGCTGGTAAATGTAGTCCCGTAGCTGGTAAAGGTCCCATAGCTGGTAAAGGTAGTTTCATATCTGGTAAAGGTAGTCGCATAGATGGTAATGGTAGCTCCATAGCTGGTAAAGTTAGTCCCATAGATGGTAATGATAGCCCCATAGCTGGTAAAGGTAGTCCCATAGATGGTAATGATAGCCCCATAGCTGGTAAAGGAAGTCTCATAGCCGGTATAGGTAGTTCCATAGCTGGTAAAGGTAGTCCCATAGCTTTTCCGGTTTCAAGATGGCGACGGACGGTCGTGTTGTTTTGTTTTCGTTAATTTTTTCGCGTAGGGGATGGATTTATTCATCTCTTGCGTGTAATTGGTGTGCCAGGATGTAAAACCAGGAGTTTCTACTCAAGATCTGCGCGGGTGCTACGGAGTTCGTGCATCGAGCGAAGCCATCCTTGAGTGAATTTTCAGCAGCGTGTGTGGTTTCTCAGTCTGTGTTTACGT
>OY992879.1:51309114-51326614 GCA_963921405.1 Cepaea hortensis
CTGACTGTGGTAATCTTTCCCAATCCCCGGTGAAAAAGAAGGAACATGTGCTGTTTCATTCTCCCCGAGACTGCAGTAAGCTGTGCTGCTTTAATATACACTCATTATACAGCCTTCGTTGAACAAAATCTCCGAATCTGGTTGGTCCTAATATTATTGACATTCTTTTGGTTGCCTCCCTTACACCATTCTTCGAGCAGTATTTTCAACTATTTATAAATTATGTTCAACTAGTTATGTATAAAGTATGTTCAACTAACGATTTATAAAGTATGTTTAACTAGTTATGTATAAAGTATGTTCAACTAACGATTTATAAAATATGTTCAACTAGTTATGTATAAAGTATGTTCAACTAACTATTTATAAAGTATTTTCGACTAGCTATTTATAAAGTATGTTCAACTAGCAATAATGGAGGCGTATATGCTTGGGAAGAGAGGAAGAGGAAGGCCAAAGAGAAGATAGGTATAGGATGTGGTGGATGATCTGCAGATGGGTGTATCGGACGCGGGACAACTTGCTTATGATCGTGAGGTTTTCCGGAAGGTTGTTATGGGAGCGATGTTGCGCAAAGGACATGCTATTGAATTAATTAATTAATTAATGTTCAACTAGCTATTCATAAAGTATATTCAACTATTTATATTCTCAATTGTTGTTTTTTTCCATAAGGGCTCGCGGTTCCCCAGATACCAAAGCCGCCCCATAGGGTTCCACGTCCCTGTGTGTCATTCGGATTACCGCCTTTGCATGTGGCCTTGTCCAGATACTATACTTTGATCTTAGCCAAAAAGGTCAAGAAGCGATCCAAAATGCCGAGAGATATGTCCTATCTCTCAGACACATACACAGCCACGCATTAAAACCGCACATCTGTTTATGTTTTCTTGCACCTACCTGTACACATTTAGATCTCTTTCATAATTACACGTTAGCCTCTTTTTCACCCCTACCCCCTTTGAGGTCTTTTAATAACCTCCATACACCTCTCACGCGCATCTCTCCTCCAGGTAAAAGTATAACAGACGTCCAGACATTTGATGCCAGAAAATGGCGTAGTTTACCTGCGCAAATTGATGGGGCGTCTTTTCCCCGCATTGCCTCCCTTTGTTAGTTGACAGGGAGATAGTCTCCCCTGTTTTAAGGTTCTTAGAACAGAAAAGAAACTTTTCGCAACTTTCGACCGTGTAGTTTGGATAAAGTATTTGTTGTTGCTTTTTTTTTTTTATTTACAAGATGGAACTGGTTTCGTGGATATTCTGGATAATGATGGATTAATGTAAGATTGTATTAATACTTTGTACTTTTATTACATAATGGGTGTATCATCTGTTAGCATATTTAAGTACAAAAACATTTGCAATGTAACATGTCACTTAGATGTGTTCTGACCGTATGTAGTTAGACTAGTCGCACTTGTTAGCTGCATATTCTTTACAGGACGTAGTAGTCACCCCCACCATTTTTGGCTGTTTGTGATTCCTGGGCAAGTTTACGTTCAGTAGTTTGCTATTGCTTTCTGAACGACCGGCACTTATACCATTGTAAGGAAACCAACGCAAGACGGTCTGTTTCCAATTCTCCCACAGCTATGATTCGAACGCTGTATGTGGGATTATTAATGGCGTCCCTAACCCCTTCGCGTAAGAGCCGGCGCACTAGACAACCGAAAAATTGAAAGTTGTAGTTACAGAACGGGATTCGAACATTTCACTGTTAGGGGTGTCTAGTTGTCATGCGTTGAAGTACACTTGTTCCTGTAGCACGGCGCTGTCGTCATTTGGAGGTGACAGGTTCGAATCCCGGTTGGTAACTATAGCTTTCAATGTTTATGGTATCTAGTATGTCTTCTAATCTCTACTTCTTCTTCTATGAGCGTCAAACAATACACGCGTGTTTATTTATGAACTGTCTTGTCTTTGCATTGACGACAGTAGTCTGACTATGGAAGTCATGGCGGTAAGTAAAGCAATAGCATGGCTTAAGACAATGACTTTCATTCGGACATGTTTCCTTAGTGACCCATTGAGTATGATCAGGAAGATAAAGATGGGGTGGGTCCGAAAACAGTGGTTGTTATGGTGGCAAAGGTTAGTTTCATTTTCGTGCCAGGGCATGCGGGTGTACAAGGAAATGAGCAGGCTGGCAGGCTTGCAGTTAAGGCTACTGGGGAGGGCGGACGAGCCATGGACCAGGCTGATATACTGAATGCTCTACGAGAAGTAAGTCGTTTGCGAGAACCAAGTGATGACTGTGAATCTACATACATGGTGAGACTGCGCGAACAGCAAGTTGTAAGAGGTGTGGCCAAATATGAACACAGTGCAGGAAATCAAAGTAGATTAATTAACTAACACACACATACACACACTCATTCTATATATTTTGAAAGAGTCTACAAAGTGACTATTTTCTTGTATATTCTCCATAAGTAAACAGCGTAATTACATTATTTTCCGTCTGTCATTTCCAGTTAAATTCTGTTGATTCTGACTGGTCCTGTCGTTTCATTTCCATTTGTCTGATTTCATTTCCCTGACATAAACGTATTTATGCCTTTCGTTTCCCTACCATCAAGCTATTTATAGTTTCCATTTGGGAATCCGTCGTTGTGTAGGCATTCTTCGTTAGCTTCCCTGTCATCAAGTATCAGCGGTCCGGTATTCACAGTAAATGGAAAGGAAGCAGGCGCTTTAGAGTAGTTGATAGGGACGTGGGTTTGAAACCTGCGTTCGTCGTCCGCTAAGTTAGGAAAAAGTTGGCCACATATTTTGCCGTGTATTCAGACTTACATAATACAATGGCCCTACCACATCACTGGCACATATCAGGTTCTGTTTGGGGACCCAGAAGGAAACCTTTAATAACCTTGCAGAGAAATGTGTATATCATCATCATCATCAAGTGCCATGCCAGCTAGCGTAGGCGTTCTTGTCTCTCCACATATCTCGGTCTTTGGTGTTCTGGATCCACTGCCTTTGATATGTGACTATTAATGAAATCTTGGGAAGATAATGTGGTGGTTTCCCCTTGACTTCCACAACAACAAATGGGGTCTTTTACCTCTGCTTTTGACAGCTATTTCCGACTGTAAGGACAAGTGAGTGCCCTGCTCTGCTTAGCTGCAGAGTTGTCCACTTATCTCGATGCCTAGGGGGCTGCGTTAGCCACAGCGGGGCGTTTACCATCCTCTACCATAGGGAGGTGCCATTGGGATTTTCCCTTCCTAAAGTTCTAGTCTATGATGGTTAAAACTCCCCAGTACTTTGAGAATATGAGTAATAGATAAGCAAATTAAAGGCCTATTTACCTTAATGTGACATTAGAACATTTATTTAAAAATTAGACATTAGATGTTAATGTTTACTTACATTTTCTAATTTCATGTTTTTCTTTAGATCTGTTTATGCTGTTCCTGATGAAGATCACTAAGATCGAGACGTTGATTTGTTGTGTTGTGGTGTGACTGATGTTTATCTTATCATTACGTTATTGTTGTTATTATTATTATTATTATTATTATTATTATTATTATTATTATTATTATTATTATTATTACACTGTGATTTACGTTTGCAGGATTAGCGTTCGTTATAAGCTATGTGCACTGTGTTTATTATCTCTCAATGTTTCGCAGGAGTCTCACATACATAATTTTTTTTTCTTGTATTGTTATATCATGCTTGGGTCGTTACCTCCTTTATAAATATTTGTATTGATCAATCGGCACTGCCTCTCTGTTGTTGTCATTATCACGTCGGTCGCCTATGTTCTCTAACACATTTTCAGAAACCTACAAGTATTTTAGGCTGCGTCGACCTGGCATGCCATATCAGTGTTTAAAATTGTCTCTCTGTAGATTCGAACTCCCCTGACCACCGTCCGACAGGTGAGCTCTAGCCACTACGCTACCCCTGCTCCCAGACGATTCTAGTGCTGGGGAAACAACATATGCTTTCATCAACAAGTGCCTTGCCAGCTGGCGTGGGCGTCATGTCTTTTCCACAAATCTCGGTCTTTGGTGTTCTGGATCAACTCTGCTGATGATATTACTCCATGACACAGTCTTAATCCATCCAGCGTAATTTCTCTTGGTCGGTCTCTGCCCCTCTTCCCCTTGATATTTCCAGTTGTCACGATGTTCTCCACCTCCTCTCTGCTCATCACATAACCAAAGAAAGCTGTTTGTCTAATTCTTATTGTTGAATATAATGTTCTAGTTTCATTAGCCTCTTTCAGGCAGTCGTTGGTAGTTATTCTGGTAGACCAAGGAATTTGTAAAATTCGTCTCAGGAACCATATCTCTGTTGCTTCCAAGTTCTTCCTAATTAGTTCATTTACATGCCAAGTTTCATTGCCATACAGCAAAATTGATTATATGTAAACATATGCTTTGAAGTAAAAGTTAGTTGCATATCCTTTACAGGACGTAGCAGTAAACCCCAATATTTTTGGTAGGTTTGTGATTTTTTGGCAAGGTTACGTTCAATAGTTTGCAACTGCTTTCTGAACGATCAGCACTCAAGCCATTGAAAACCAACGCAAGGCGTCCCGTTGTCAATCACCCACAGCTGTGTTTCGAATTCAAGTTTCTTCTTCTTCAGCGTTCCGAGCCATTGAGGTTCTTTGCTGCAAATACAATCCGTCTCCATTCGTCTCTCTGGTGGACCTTCTCTTGCCAGTCGTTGATTCCAAGTGCTTGTAGGTCTGTACATGTATTATCTCTCCACCGCCTTCTTGGTCTACCTCGGGGTCTACGGTCATTTATTTCCTGAGTGTAAGCGAGTTTTGTTTCCCTATTATCTTCCATTCTTTCTATATGCCCCAGCCATTGTAGTCTATTAGCCTTCATGATACCAGTGATTAGCGGGGACTTAAACAGATCATAAATGTCTTTGTTACTTCTTCTTTTCCACTCTCCACTTTGTGTATCCCTAATGGGTCCAAAGATGCGTCTTAAAATTTTGTTCTCAAAGGTTTGTAACAAGGCTTCGTCTCCTTTCGTTGTACTCCAGGTTTCAGAGCCATACAGCACAACTGGTCTGATCACTGTTTTGTATATTGTGATTTTGGTGTTACGAGATAGCGCCTTTGATTTTAGTAGATGTTGTAGTGCATAGTATATCTTATTTCCAGAGTTGATTCTAGTTTGTATTTCTTCCCTTATGATGTTGGAGCAGTTGAAGATTGTACCCAGGTATTTGTATGTTTCCGTTCTTTTAATGGTCATATTATCTATTTGTATGTGGCCAGAGTTTCTAGCCATTCCGTCTCTTGAAATTACCATATATTCTGTCTTATCTTGGTTGATAACCAGCCCCATCTGTTGGGCTTTTCCCTTTAAGTGAGTCAATATTTCCAATATCTTTTGTTCACTTTGCCCTATAATATCTATATCATCTGCATAACCAAGCAGCTTGGATGTTCCTCCAATATCACATTCCTCCTTTACCTTCCTTACAACTTTCTCTAGAGCCAGATTGAAGAGTAGCGGCGATAGTGCATCACCCTGTTTCAAGCCAGATGTTATTTGGAAGGGGTCTGATTTCCTAGGAATTCAAGTTTACGTTCAGTAATTTGCCATTGCTTTCTGAAATATAGGGGCTCATACTATTGAACACCAACACAAGGCGGTCTGCTGCCAAATCGCGCGCAGCTGTGCTTCGAATGCAGTATGCTGGATTACGAACTGCGTTCGTAACCCCTTCGCCACATACAAACATATGCTTTATCAAACAAAAATAACAACAAACATATAACGAACGAAGCAAGCACATATGTACACTCGTCTCAGATAACATATGGTAAACATAAATAACAACAAAAATACTCGTATAACGAACGTGTCGGGCACATAAGAGCACTCATCCCAGGTAACAACATAAGGTGATATAGACGCAGTGTATGTGTATGTGTGTGAATGCCAGAAAGAAGAAACATACGCACAAAACGTCAGAGCACGCTCCAGGTCAATTAGAAATGCTGTGTAGTGCAACACGATGCTAGAACTGACACACGAAGCCATGTTTAATGCAATGACGCAACAGCAGCCGCACAGACTCATCTACCGACTTAAGGTATTGATCCTACCTGGTGCCTGAATTCGTGCACTAGGTAAATAAACCGCCAGGTAATAAAGCTGCAGTCTCTTACTTTCCTTTTTTTTTTTTTAAATAACCGGGTGGGGAGCGGAGAGGAGGGACACGAGCATATAGAATTAGACTCATCGTCATCCAGTGCCTTGCCGGCTGGCGTGGGCGATCATGCCTCTTCACAAATTACGATCTCCGTCGTCATGGATCAATTCGTGTGTTGACTCCCTTCCGTGCCATGACACAAGGCTGGCAAGAATCGTCTGTGCTGTCTTACTTTGTCCCTGTTTCCGCCCATTTTCCCGTTGTTACAACATATTCAAGTTTTTGTCTTCTTATAACGTGGCCAAAACACAATGACTGCCTCTTTCTGATGTTTATACGTTGTCTTTGCGACTCAGCTTCCCGCAATACGAGGGGAGGTCAATAAGTAAGTCACAAATGGCTGTAGAAAAAATAACTAAATATGATAATAACTTGAAACCAGTTTATTTTTATACATACACTGTCCCTTTATTCCTCAACATAATTTCCACCAACATTGATGCACTTATCCCATCGTTTTATCAGTCCTCCCGAACCTGCTGCATATAACTGCGTTCTCTGTTTTCTAAGCCACGTTTTCACTTCACATTCAACTTCGGCGTCATTCGCGAAATGTATCCGGCCAAGGCGAAATTTCAGGGGACCGAAAAGGTGGAAATCGCTAGGGGCTAAGTCGGGGCTGTAAGGCGGATGTTCCAGAACTTCCCACCTTAGTTGGTTAATTTTCTCCTGAGTTAATCGAGCCGTATGTGGTCTGGCATTGTCATAATGAAGCAATACTCCTCTAGTCAGCAGTCCTGGATGTTTTCTTCGAATTGCATCATGAAGCATCGATAGAACTTCACAGTACGTTTCAGAATTCACATTGTCACCTTTCTTCTTGAATGTCTGAATAATTGCCCTTATTATTTTATTGCGAATATCTGTTAATGCTGTTAAATTATACATTTAACGACTTAATGGTGAGAGATTTGACTTCATTGCACCGGGTTCGATCACATATTCCTCGATCTGTACGTAGGGCGGACTGCCGAAAGCGTCGCACAAAGCACGAACTCCGTCGCTCCAGCGATGACCCCCAGGTGTCTCCTAGAAAATTGCAATCGTAAACCGAATGACGGAACCCACAACCTTCTCCCCGGATTTCCCCCTCCCCCCGCCCCCGAATGATTGATTTGTCTCTTTTGTATTGACTAATCTGGCTTTATTTACATCTTCAGGGTCCCTGAGACTGCTATAGTCTATCTGTTTGGTTTCCATGAGATACGACATACAATGCGTTAACTCGTATACACACCGACAGTACGTTAACCCATATACTCAATGACACTATATTAACATGTATATGCATGCGATTAGTGGCAGAGGCATGTGTCCCGGTCCTATGGTAGTGAGTTCGAATTCGCATCGAGGCGAATTTCTAAACCTGACCTGAGCTGCTAGTTCGGCAATATTGGGAAATGTATGAGGAATTAAAGCGATCGGTATGGTATTAACTACATCGCTCACCAAATACCGATTGGTCGATAAAAAATATGGGTCAAGAAAGATGTTCCAATTGCGCCTAAAGGCCCTTTACTTTTGATATATACATGCAGCACAGGCATCAGGAAAGTCTACAGGCATCGGGAAAGTCTTCAGGCATCAGGAAAGTCTACAGGCATCAGGAAAGCCTGCATGCATTAAGAAAGCCTACAGACATCAAGAAGGTCTACAGACATAAAGAAAGCCTACATAAGGCCTGCAGGCAAACAGATTAGGCATCCAGGAAAAATTAATTACGAGTTTTCAGAGACGGTCACTGCCATCTACTGCCTATAGTACCTTGCGGTATAGGACAGGAGGGTATTGGACCTGAGGAATAAAGGCCGCCTGGCTAATGCAGTCGCCGCGAAATGCACGGGTTAGGGATTTTCCTTTTTTCCCCCCAGAGAAAAAAAAAATTCCAAACCTTACCGAGGGTTCGAATCCGGGTCTCCCGAAGGAGAACGCTGCAATATTTGCCTAGACTAACTGACTAAAATAGAGTACTACATTTACTAACCGACAGTATGTTGAGTACTATGTTTATTAACCAACCGGATGTCGAGTTCGTCATCTGCTACCCGACCGGAAGTTAAACACTTCATCTAGTAACCGATAAGATGTCTGGTCCTTTCAACAACAGTTTATATTTTCCCAGAGTTTTGCTTTAATGTTCGCGCTGTCAAAGGATTCAGACATGGTGTTTTTGATGTTTCCAGATACTGAATTTTTCACATTCTCTTAAGAGACTTGTGAGAAGAAGTTAGTTTGTTGGCCGGATTAGATGGTAGTGGATTGGTGCACCAGTTTGCCGAGGTGATACAGCTCAATTCTAGAGATTAGATTGTAGCAAAATGATAAACAGTTTATCAGGGAGATATTGCTCGAGTTTAGTTTGTAGCGGATTGATACAACAAGTTGGAAACTGATACAGCTTACTGATAGAGATTAGATAGTTTTAGATTGGTATACCAATTTGTTAAGGGGAAATAACTCAGTGAGTGCAAGAGATCAGAATGTAGAGTGTGATACAATAGTAGTAATAGCAGTAATGGTTGTGTTATAATAGTAGTGGTGGCAGTAACTGCAGCAGTATAAGTAGTAGCAGTAGTAGAATTAGTGGCAGTTACAGTAGTAGTGGTTGTGGTAGTGATAGTGGTGGTGGCGAGTGATGGTAGTGGTGTCAGTAGTAATATTGATAGTATTAGTAGTAGTAGTAGTAGTAGTAGTAGTAGTAGTAGTAGTAGTAGTAGTAGTAGTAGTAGTAGTAGTAGTAGTAGTGGTGGTGGTGGTGGTGGTGGTGGTAGTACTACTAGTAGTAGTAGTAGTAGTAGTAGTAGTAGTAGTAGTAGTAGTAGTAGTAGTAGTAGTAGTAGTAGTAGTAGTATTAATAGTAGTTATGGGAAAGTTGTAGTAGTAGTAGTAGCAGCAGTAGCAGTAGTAGCACCAGTAGCAGTAGTAATAATAGCAGCAGCACCAGGGTAGTAATAGCAGCTTCGCCAGTGGTAGGAGTAGTAATAACAGTAGTATTGATGGTGGTTGTGAGTGATGGTAGTGGTACTGGTGACAGTAGTGGTTGAAGTGGTAGTGGTAGTAGTGGTAGTAGTAGTAGTAGTAGTAGTAGTAGTAGTAGTAGTAGTAGTAGTAGTAGTAGTAGTAGTAGTAGTAGTAGTAGCAGCAGCAGTAGCAGCAGCAGTAGCAGCAGCAGTAGCAGCAGCAGTAGTTGTAGTATTGATTTTCGTGGTTGATTTGGCAGTAGTAAGCGGTCGCGTTGGTGTACTTGTTGCGACCTTACGCTAACAATTGCATGCGCAGGGTCGAACAAGGGCTTGATGCTAGCTCTCGCCGTTGACTACGGGAGTGTGAGAGACTGGTCACATATTCCCTTGTGCACCCCGGTCTACAAAATGAGACGATTCTAACACCTCACCACCCACAACAGTTTCCTGTTTTTATATTTTTGGTAGTGGTAGTTGTCGCTGCAGCAGCAGCAGCAACAGCAGCAGCAGCATCAGCAGCATCAGCAGCAGCAGCAAGATGACCAACTGAGAAGAGATTTGTTAGTAACGAGAGCTACTCCAGTATCAACCGCCAATTGGCTGGTTAAAAATTAACCAGTTGCCATAGCGACACCGATCATTGTTTGCATCATTCAGTAGTCTTTTAGCTCACCTACAGTTGCATTTGTTCGTAGTTAGTTAGTTATCTGTTGGAATATCATCCTTGCACTTCGGACAAGTCCATAGGTGCTCGGAACCTCCCCACAACATATACATCAGCGACCAGCTGCTAATACGAGGGCGATTCAAATGAAAATCTTAATTAATTTTTTTTTTTTTATACATTCTGAAAAAGTACATAGCAAATGTATCATTTTTCGATTTAGTCACCACTGCGTTCAATGCAAGTCTTCCAGCGCCGATAAATTGCTTGGATTTTTGTAGAAACATCGACTCTGTGGTCACTAATCGGTGTGCTTGACCCAATCGTGAACAGTCTGTCACAGAATTCACCCCATTTAGAAACTTCTTACTCCACTAACACACTCACTGGACTTGCAGGCCTGCATCACAATACTGGACCTTTATTCGTCGATTAATTTCTATAGGCTTCAGCCATTCACTGATTTAATTTTTTTTTTTTTTTAAACGGATAACAGAACGCTGCTCCTCTTTGGTGCATGTACAAAGTGGGGCGGCAATCTTTAAACGGTCCTTATGACGTCAACGTGATCGTCTGCACCATGATGACACGTGCTTAACACTCCTAACATCTTTAACAATAATATTGACAGGTTACAAGACAATGGCATGGTTATTGTAATCTCTATCACACTGTTAACATTTCCATTTGAAGCCCCTTTGTAGTTCAAGTTCTATGTTGTTGACGAGGTCACTTATTTTGCCGATATGTTGTCTGTCGTGTCTGGCTCGTGTCTACATGTGCTCAGAGCCTCTCCCAACATATACAACAGCGCTAAACGGCTAATAGTTTAGGTTCTGTATTGTAGACGAGACCTCTCATTCCCCCGATGTGCCTCTCGTGTCTGGCTGTGCCAATTCTAGCTTCCAAGTCTCTCATTCTGGACAACGATGTGGATTCACTGGCGTAGTTGAGACGAGAAAGGCAGTAAAGAAACCACACAATGACAGAGGAAGAAACACATGACACGAAGTGGATTCACTGGCGTAGTTTAGAAGAGAAAGGCAGTAAAGAAACCACACAATGACAGAGGAAGAAACACATGACACGAAGTGGATTCACTGGCGTAGTTTAGAAGAGAAAGACAGTAGAGAAACCAAACAATGACAGAGGAAGAAACACATGACACGAAGTGGATTCACTGGCGTAGTTGAGAAGAGAAAGACGGTAAATAAAAACAAACAATGACTGAGAAAAAAACAATTGAAATAAAGTGGATTCAGTGGCTTAGATTAGAAGAGAAAGACGGTAAATTAAAACAAATAAATACAGCGGCAGAAACAAGTGGAACAAAGTGGATTCAATGGCGTAGTTTAGAAGAGAAAGAAAGTAAATGAAAACTAACAATGACAGAGGAAGAAACAAGTGGATTCGCTGGCGTAGTTAAGAAGAGAAAGAAAGCAAATGAAAACAAACAATGGCAGAGAAAGAAACAAGTTAATTCAGATACAAGCTTCTTTCTTGAACTCAACCTCGCTCACGGCTACATTTGTTTCAAACACACCTCACGGAGTACTCACTTTCAAACAGCTAAGTTAGCGCACACATTATCCTTGAGGCGAGTTTACAGCTTACCTGGACAGGTGTATTTCTCAAGTTCTCTCAAGTAAAATACACACGAGTAAAGGCGTGTCTGCCTGAGACTTGTGAAGTGCTAAGTCTTCACATATACTAGATCAAGGCTTGATGAGGTCAGCACATCCGTTTTCTTCCTGTTTATGAAGTATTCGGGGCCTGTGTTGTGAGGTTGATTCGATGCTAGAGCACCCCTCATCATCGTCGTCGTCGTCATCATTAGTAGCACCATCAACGTCCTCAACGTAATCATTATTGTCGTCATCATATCATCCTGAACAGCATAATCATCAGCACCATCATTATCATCATCATAGTCATCATCATCATTGTCAACATCATCCTTAACCGAATCGTCGTTTCTTCATCATCATTGTCATCATGATCAACATCGTCCTTAACCGAATCATCATTGTCGTCATCATAATAATCTAAAAACATCACTATTATCGGCATCATTATCATCTTCATCAACATCGTTCTTAACAGAATCATCATTGTCGTCATCATATCATACTCAACAGCATAATTATCAGCACCATTATCATCATCATCATCATCATCATTGTCATCATCATCATTGTCCATATCATCCTTAACCGAACCATCGTTTCGTCATCATCATTGTCATCACTATCAACATCGTCCTTAACCGAATCATCATTGTCATCATAATAATCTAAAAACATCACAATTATCGGCATCATTATCATCTTCATCAACATCGTTTTTAACAGAATCATCATTACATGTGCCATGCCGATAAGCGTGGGCGGTCATGTTTTGCCATCTCACTCGATCACCAGAGTCGTGGATCAGCTCCGTGTTTCTGTCTCGACCATGCCACATGGCCAATCCATCCAGGTATGTGCTTCTAGGTCTTCCCCTTGGTCTGTTCCCTTCGACCTTACCAGTTGTCACCAAGTTCTCCAATTCATCTCTTCTCATAACATGCCCAAAAATTGTGACTGTCTACGTCTAATGTCTCTAATCAGTTTACGATCTTCATTTGTTTCTTGAAGGACTTGTTCATTGGTCTTTCTGTCTGTCCATGGTATTCTTTGCATTTTCCTCAGAAACCACATTTCTACAGCCATCAGATGTTTTTCAGCTTGACTGCTCATTGTCGAAGCTTTACATCCATATAAAAGCACAGGTTCTATGTAGCACCTCAACACTCTCTTTCTCGTTTCAATTGACATCTTTTTATTGGTCAGTATGTTTTTCATCTTGCTAAAGCTTTCTTTTGCCATGGCGATTCTTGTTCTAATCTCTTCAAGGCATCTCCCATCAGATGTTATTACTATTCCGAGATAATTGTACCTATTCACTTGTTGAAGCATATTCCCATTTACTTGTATATTGCATTGTGGTATTTCGTTCCTTCTAGTGACGACCATATTCTGTGTCTTTTTACAATTTAATTCTAACCCTAGTTGTTCACTGTGTGTAACAACCGCATCTACTAAATGTTGCAGGTCCTGTTCATTGTCTGCAATCAAGCCTGTATCAACTGCATATCTAATGTTATTGATGTATCGTCCCCCAATGTTGATTCCTTCCATATCTTCAATATTTCTGAAAATACTTTCACTGTACAGGCAAAACAGATCTGGAGACATTACACATCCCTGTCTCACACCTCTCTTAATAGGCTGATATTGCCCTACTTCACTATCAACTCTTATGGCAGCTTGTTGTTTCCAATATATGTTTTTTCTTTACAAGTCTAAGGTCTTTTCCACCAATTTGTAGATATTCAAACATCCTTATCATGTCGACATGTCTCACTTTATCGAGAGCCTGCCTTTGTGTAGACAATAAAGCAAAGGTATAGATCTTTGTTTACTTCTATAGAACGTTCGATTACGGTTCTCAGCATATACACAGCATTTATTGTACTCTTGTCTTCTACAAAGCCACGTTGTTCTTCCCCTATTTCTGGTTGTATTTTCCTCCTAACTCTTTGCATGATAATTCTTAGCAAAATCTTCGTGATGTGACTCATTATACTAATTGTTCGATGTTGATCACATTCCAAGGCTCCTGATTTCTTTGGGATTGCAATAATACAGAATTACATAATTCATGAGGTATATTTCCAGTATCATATATTGTATTAAGCAGACTGTTCACTTTATCTATTCCATATTCTTCTAAAGCATTAATCATTTCTGTTGTGATGCTGTCTGAACCGGGGGTCTTGCCAGATTTCATATGGTTAAGAGCATTCTGAACCTCCATCTTCAAAATTGATGGTCCTTCATTATTATTTTGAACATCATACTGTTCGTCTCTGTTATCGTCATAAAGGTTTTTCACGTAATCTGGCCATACATGTAAGATCTGATCTTTTTCTATTATGACTCTTCCATCTTTTGTCTTTAGGCAGCCTGCTGATGTATGTGTTCTTTGATTAGTAAGCCCCTGACTTCTTTTGTGCATTAGTTTTGTATTTTTACTGTTGTGTTGTTTTTCGATTTCTCTGCAATTTTTCTCAAGCCATGCTTCTTTTGCCTCCTTACATAAGGTTCTGACTTTTCTGTGAATTTATTCATATTTGGCAGGATTATTTTTGTTCTGTCTTCTTGTTTCCATTAGTTGTAAAATTTCTTCAGTCATCCATGTATTAGGCCCACTTTCTTTAATTTTGGAATAATTTTTTCTGCTGCACAACTGATTGAATTCTCCAGCATTTCCCATTGATCATCTACATCTTGAAATAAGATATCTAGATCAGACAATAAATCAAATTTGTTCTTTACTTCTATGTTTAAATTATCTTGTATTTCTTTGTCAGTTTTCAATTTGCACAAGTCATATTTAGAGTTTCCTGCTGTATATTTGACCTTCTTTAACTTTACCCTCAATGTGCCTGTAATTAATCTGTGATGATTGTAACAGTCTGCATTTGGAACTGACTTTACAACTGTTAACGCATTTCGAAATTTTCTGCTAATCAGGATGTAATCTATCTGGTATTTAATCCTGCTGTCTGGACTCCTCCATGTCCATAATCTTCTAGGATGCTGTTTAAACCAGGTGTTTCCTACAACCATTTCTTGTTCTTTCGCCCATCCTACAAGTCTGTATCCTCTTTCATTTCTCTCTCCCAAACTATGGTTGCCTACACTGCATCCATCGCCTTGCTTTCCTATTTTTGCGTTGAAATCACCCATTATGATGTTTATTTCTTATGTTTTACAGTTCTTCAAAGCAGACTCAATCTCATTATAAAATTCCTTTCTTCACTGCATTCATTTGTTGGGGCATATACTTGAATGACATTTATTTTAAAAGGTCTTCCGTTTAATCTTAATCATTATTGTCGTCATCATAATCTTTCTTAACAGTATAATTATAAGCACCATTATCATTAGTAGCATCATCACCACCATCATTGTCAACGTCATTGGGTTGTGGTCTATGCTCCAGTAGGTTGTGGTCTATGCTCCACTGGGTTGTAGTCTATGCTCCACTGGGTTGTAGTCTATGCTCCACTGGGTTGTAGTCTATGCTCCACTGGGTTGTAGTCTATGCTCCACTGGGTTGTGGTCTATGCTCCACTGGGTTGTGGTCTATGCTCCACTGGGTTGTGGTCTATGCTCCACTGGGTTGTGGTCTATGCTCCACTGGGTTGTGGTCTATGCTCCACTGGGTTGTGGTCTGTACTCCAGTGGGTTGTGATCTATGCTCCATTGGGTTGTGATCTATGCTTCAGTGAGTTGTGATATATGCTCCAGTGGGTTCTGATCTATGCTACAGTGGGCTGTGATCTATGCTACAGTGGATTGCGATCTATGCTCCAGTTGGTTGTGATCTATGCTCCAGTGGGTTGCGGTCTATGCTCCAGTGGGTTTGTGATATATGTTCCAGTGGGTTGTAATCTATGCTACAGTGGGTTGTGATCTATACTCCAGTGGGTTGTGATCTATGATCCAGTGGGTTGTGATCTATGCTCTATTGGGCTGTGGTCTATGCTCTATTGGGTTGTGGGTTGTGATCTATGCTCAACTGGTTTGTGGTATATGCTCCAGTGGGTTGTGTGTTGTGGTCTATGCTCCATTGGGTTGTGGCATATACTCCACTGGGTTGTGGGTTGTGGTCTATGTTCCAGTGGGTTGTGAACTATGCTACATTTGGTTGTGATCTAAGATCCATTGTGTTGTGATCTATGCTCCAATGGGTTGGAGATGTGGGTGAAAGGCAGATGATCTTTTAATTTTAATTTCGGGGTCAGCATGGCCGAATAGAAAAGAGCGCTCGTTCTTAAACTTTCGATGTGCTGCTACCGAGGTAGCGAGTTCAACCCCTACACCAGTCAGCTGGACTAAAATATTGTCTTCTCGTCCTTGACTTGGAGGCATAAACTGCAAGTACCTCAGAAGTCGGGGTGGTTTAGCCTGATGGTGAGGGACACTGATACTAGGGAAAGCTAATCCACACGCAAAAATCAGTCCAGTGCACTAAAATAGTCTATTTAGTTTGCGAAGGAAGCAGTCACAGTCTTATACAAACATAATTCGAGGAACTATGCACAAAGTATGTTGAGACCGATGTATATAATAAAATAGCGACTACCCATAATTTCGAAATACCGACTCTGATTCAGACATGCACGCTTAAATGACCATCTCAGTAATTTTAGAGTATCTCAAGTTGCCCTCGCCTGAACCTCGTTATGTGACATTTGTGCAGGATGTAAATTTGGAGGTTAACTATATCGTTTTGTGTATTACCGCGGTAATTTAAAAGCGGTTCTCAACGTATGGGTCAGCGGGCCCCTACATCTAGGAAAGTGTATTTGTTTCTAATTCTGCTGTTTCTAATTCTGGATTCTTTAAATACCTCAGATGATATAGACGCTTCAAGCAAACAGGGACTGGGTGGCTAAGAACTACGATATCCGTAATTAGTTCGAGCAGGTATGGTTCCATTCACTTCGTGCACAATGTAGCGTAGCGTCAGCTACGATGATAAGAAATCTATCAAAGTGCTGCGGATAGACTTTCTAAGAATAGAAAAATAAGTCACTGGAGAAGACAAGACTGAATAGCTCGTAATTCTAGACGGAGTAAAGGTCCCAGAACAAGTCTAATCTTCTGACAGTGTTCAGGCAGACAGGAATGGCGTACAACTATACTGGTTTGATACAGACAGTCTGCCAAGGTTGTCTAGCTACGTGCCTGAAATAAAAACAAAGCTCGAGCCCCCAACTCTAATCCCTCTCACCGACACGGAGAAAGACAGAGTAAAATATTTAAAAGCGACAAACTTTCGTACTTCTCACACAGCTATGACTAAGGTTACTGAGGTAACAACTAGAGGTTGTAAAATTAAGCTCACATTAATATTTAATATATGATAACACTTTGGGTGCTCCACTGGAGGCAGCCCTGTACATGAAAAGGGATACACTTCCCTGTATCCTATTGCATATCTAATATTATGGGTGGAATCTACTAGACTGTCTAATCATTGACGACTCTTTGGCCTATAGTATATATTGAGTTGATTGATGGTGGTGGTGGCCAACGGTAAGTTTGGCCACTTATCTTCTGGTTCTCCGGCTTACACAGTGCGTGTAAACCCTAGTTAGTAAGCATAAGTGAGATGGTGAGTGATGCTTCACAATGAGTCACACAGGTTAGCGCATCTAAAGCTTGGCGCTGAAGGTGTCACATCCTTCTAATCTACTGACCGAACTTGTCAGGTACAAACACTGCTCTAGGAATCTCTCTAATATATTTTAAATATATTTATTGCCGTAATACGTGCCAAAGATAAAACTCTAACACTTTATAAGTATTTTCTCAGAGCCTAGTGACTAGCATGTTTCTACCCCGACTTTTGGATTGCGAAAGGACGAGTTTAGCTATTTTTCTCCTGACCGGAAGTGGTCGTGCCAGGGAGTTCGTTTCCTTTAATTTATCCGACCAAATTGTGAAATAGTCGTAGCCAAATTTATAGATTTGGCTGGGTACACTACTTTGTAAATTCAGCCTCTCCCCCGATCTTAATGTACCGTATTACTTCATATTAAAGTAATAACATTAAAT
>OY992879.1:51329114-51334409 GCA_963921405.1 Cepaea hortensis
GTAAATAATGCATCAGTGCAACTTTTACCTTTCCGAAAACCGAATTGTGCTTTGCTTAACTGTTGTTCAACTATTGGTCTAGCTCTTTGTTCCAAAAGTTTTGCATACATTTTCCCTATATGGCTTAGGAGTGATATACCTCTGTATGTTTCGCACTCTCTCATATTGCCTTTCTTTTTCCATATTGGTACTATTATTGCCTGTTGCCAATCATCTGGGACTTTTCTTTCTTCCCATGCTATATTAAAAAGTCTTGTTAGCCATTTAACTCCTGTTTCCCCACAGGCCTGAATAGCTTCTGTGGTTAGTCCATCTGGACCTGGTGATTTGTTCTTAGGACTTTTCTGTATAACTGCTTTGACTTCTGCAGGTATGAAATTTGGTTCTTGCTATCCCTGGCATTTAGGCACAAAAGTGAGGTTTCCTATGTTATCTGTGGGGTTAAGTAGTTCTTGAAAGTATTCTGCCCATCTTGCTAGTCTTTGTTGTGGATTAAATATTGGTATACCTCTTTTGCTGTTTATGATGGTGGTTGGGTTGTAACATGCATCTCTGTTTCTCATTGTGGTGACACGTTTATAAAATTCTCTTGGGCAGTCTTTGCTAAGGGTCGCCATCTGTTCACCGTATATTCTCCAGTAATATACGGTACTGGAGATATACCACCTGACTTATGTAATTCTATATTTATTGCATTTCCCGAAGAAATCAGGAGCCTTGGAATGCTATCAACATCGAACAATTAGTATAATGAGTCATATCACGAAGATTCTGCTGAGAATTATCTGCAAAAAGTTAGAAAGAAAATACAACCCGAAATAGAAGAAGAACAATGTGGGTTTGTAGAAGGCAAGGGCACAGTAAATGCTGTGTATATATTGAGAACAGTAATTGAACGTTCTATAGAAGTAAACATAAATCTATATCTTTGCTTTATTGACTACACAACGGCTTTCAATGAAGTTAGACATGTCGACATGATAAGGATGCTTGAAGATCTACAAATTGATGGAAAAGACCTTAGACTTGTAAAAAACATATATTGGAAACAACAAGCTGCCATCAGAATTGATAATGATATAGGTCAATATCAGCCTATTGAAAGATATGTGAGACAGGGATGTGTAATGTCACCAGATCTTTTTTCCCTGTACAATGAACATTTTTTCAGAAATATAGAAAATATGGATGGAATCAACATTGGGGGACGATACAGATGATACAGTCTTGATCGCAGACAATGAACAGGACCTGCAAAATTTAGTAGATGCGGTTGTTGCACACAGTGAACAACTAGGGTTAGAACTGAGTATTAAAAAGACACAGATTATAGTCGTCACTGGGAAGAAGGAAATACCACAATGTGATATACGAGTAAATAGGCGGGCTGCGTGGTCTCGAGATATGGCGTCCGCCTCGAGTGCTGGAGGTCCCGGGTTCATGCCCCGGTAATGACCGGGATTTTTTCTCGTGGACTTCTAGTAATAAAATTTCCCCTGGTCTCTGGGTAGTGAGATCGGACGCCCGTGTGTATTGTTGCGCACGTAACAAAAATCCCTTTGCAGTTGGAAACCGAAAATGAGTAGCCTAACGGCGCTGCCTGGGCAAAATATTGAGTTAAAAATCTACCCAAATTATTTCAGAATCCTCGCCAGTGCTACGGAGTTTGTGCACTGAGCTGAGTTTCTCTAGACTCAGGTTTGAGTTAGGAGAAGAACGGAGCACTTGTGGGATGCACCCGTGTGCCGTGATGTTGATCCATCGACTAAACTAAACTAAATTATACGAGTAATTCGGTATATTCTTAAGCAAGTGAATCGATACAATTATCTCGGCACAGTTATAACATCTGATGGGTGATGCCTTGAAGAGATTAGAACAAGAATTGCCATGTCGAAGGTAGCCTTATGCAAGATGAAAAACATACTGACCAATAAAAATATATCAATTGAAACGAGAAAAAGAGTGTTGAAGTGCTGCATAGAAGCTATACTTTTGTATGGATGTGAAGCGTCGACAATGAGCAGTTAAGCTGAAAAACATCTGATGGCTGTGGAAATGTGGTTTCTGAGGAAAATGCAAAGAATACCATGGACAGACAGAAAAACACCAATGAACAAGTCCTTCAAGAAACAAATGAAGATTGTAATCTGATTAGAGTCATTAGACGTAGACAGTCAAAATTCTTTGGGCATGTTATGAGAAGAAATGACGTGGAGAAGCAAAAGGATCACCATGGTCTGGCAAGAATGCGACAGCGAGGTGTGACGAAGGGATCTGGCCAACGATCGACGCTCAAAGGAAAGGCGAGACGAGCATATAATCAGATTGCTACTGGTACTATCAGTGTTGGAACTCTTCGCTGGCTGCTGGGGATGGGGACGGAGCGCTTATGGGAATGCCCCGAATGCTGTGATGTCGGTTCCTAAATCAATCAATCAATCAACCAATGATTTGAAGAACTTGGTGACGACTAGCAAGATCTAAGGGAAGAGACCAAGGTGAAGACCGAGAAGTAAATACCTGGATGGAAAACGGAGCTGATCCACGACTCTGGTGATCGAGTGAGATGGCAAAACATAACCGCACACGCTTATCGGCATTGCACATGATGAATGGATGGTTGATCCAGAAAACTAAAGATCTGTGGAGAGTCATGAACGCCTACGCCCGTCGGCATGACACTTGATGATGATGGTGAACATGATGATGATGGTGAGGGTGATGGTGATGATGATAATGATGATGATGATTCATTCATTGGCACCTTGCCGTCTTGACAGACGATAGTTTGAATAACGAAGACACAAACAATAGATTGCACGATTTATTGCCTGGCATATTTCGCTTCATCTCGTCAGGTACATAACCGATATCAGGTACATAAACGATAGTTTGTTCTTCAAAAAAGGCATAATAACTATTACCCATGGCGGTAGCGAATGTGATTGATAAGGCCAATTCGCGCTGTATATGTTCGTCTACAGTGGGTGTATGTGAACACGTGGTCATTTCCACTCTCATGCACCATCTTACGTCTCACGCGCTCGGTGTGTGACTTATCTGCAATAATTTTCTCCTTTGTCTTTATTCCATTTCTGATGTTTGCCCTCGATGCAACACGTTCAGCCGCGACTTGCTCCCAATGTGCATTATCAATGCCTGTATCAATCATGTCCCGCTTACACACATCTTTGTATCGTAGTAGTGGCCGATCCTGAGATCTCTTACCCATCTGTAATTCAGCAAAAACAGATCTACCATCATCCATCCTCCTAAGATGTCCTATCCATCTAAGTCTACGCAGACTGAGCATGTATTAAACCGTCATACAACCTGATATTTCCAATACTTCAGTATTTGTGATTTTGTCTTGCCGCTTAATACCAAGAATTCTTCGCAGACACCGCATATGAAAGCTGTTTAAACGTTTCTCTTGGTGTGAGTAAGTTGTCTAGGCTTCACTGCCATAAAGAAGACTACTAAGGACACAGGCTTGATAGACAGGGACTTTTGTTTTGGCAGTACGCTTCCTGTTCTCCCAGACTCTTTTCCTTAACCTGTTCATTGTTGTTGCTGCCTTACCAATCCGGATGTTGATTTCCTGATCTAGGGATAATTTGCTATTTACCACTGATCCTAGATATGTAAAATGGTCAACCATCTCTAGTTCGGCGTCGTCAATAAAGATTGATGGTACCCCATGTGCACCTTGTGACATAATCTGTGTCTTCTTTTTGCTAATTGTTAAACCAAATTCAGAACAAGCATTGGAGAATGCAGATAGTAGATGTTGTAATTCTTCCTTTCAATAGAGAAACAGGGGGACATATATTTATGCTTCATAGATTATACTAAGGCATTTGATAAAGTAAAACATGACGAGCTGATTAAAATGTTGGAAGATATCAACATTGATGGGAAAGATTTAAGAATAATAAAGAATATATACTGGAACCAAGTAGCAGCAAGTAAAATGGGAAATAAAGAGGGTAGTTACGAACAGATAAAGCTAGGAGTACGTCAGGGGTGTGTCTTGTCACCCGATCTCTTCTCCCTATATAGCGAAGTAATAATGAGAGAGATCAAAGAAAAGCCAGGAATACTAATCGGAGGATATAATATAAACAATATACGCTATGCAGATGACACAGTATTGATGGCGGATAGTGCAACAGACCTACAACAATTGTTGGACATTGCAGTATCAGAGAGTGCACAGAAAGGACTCTCCTTGAATATCAAGAAAACAGTAACAATGGTGATATCAAAGAAAATTGGGACACCAACATGTGACATAGAAATAGAAGGGAAATTCTCAACCAAGTTGATAATTTTAAATACCTAGGGGCACTTATAACATCGGATGGAAGATGTACAACAGAGATTAAGAACAGAATAGGGCAGGCAAGAGCCGCATTTCAGAAAATGAAGAGTATCTAATGCAATAAGTCGCTATCAATGAATGTCAGAAAGAGAGTGCTAAAATGCTATATAGAACCAGTTTTGCTGTATGACAGTGAATCTTGGAATGTAAATGAACAAATTACGAAGAACTTAGAAGCAACAGAGATGTGGTTTTTAAGACGAATGTTGCGAATTCCTTGGACTGCCAGAGTAACTAACAACGATTGCCTGAAAGAGGCTAATGAAACTAGAACACTATATACAACAATAAGAAAGAGACAAACAGCTTTCTTTGGTCATGTGATGAGAAGAGAAGCATTGGAGAACATCGTGACGGCTGGAAAGATCGAGGGGAAGAGAGGCAGAGGCAGACCAAGAGAAATGATGCTGGACGGACTGAGACGGTGGCATGGAGGAATATCATCAGCAGAGTTGATCCAGAACACCAAAGACCGAGAGCTGTGGAGAGCCATGAACGCCTACGCCAGTCAGCACGGCACTTGATGATGATGATATATATATATAAGGGCTGCGACCGATTAATTTAAATTTAATAGTTAACTTTTGAGAAATTAACGATTATTTACTAGTTAATTCCGATTAAAGCAAAACATTTATGTTCACATAACTCACATTATAGTCATATTTGTCAAAACTCGAAACAACACTGGATTGTCTTGTTAATATGTCATCTAACAACCAACTATGCAAACAGACGAGTATGTTGACAGTATTTGATTCAAGTGACGAGCGCGTCTTATTAATAACTAGCTGACCCTGCCCGGCTTCGCCCAGACCCTGGTGGGGAGCATCTCATTTAATTCATATAAGTAGTCATATAAGTTCTCGTTCCCGTTACCGACTATCTGTCTGTCTGACTGCCTGTCT
>OY992879.1:51334609-51337109 GCA_963921405.1 Cepaea hortensis
TTGTGTTTGCAGCACTATGTTTAAAAATGTCCGAGAACTTTTCGACATCGGTTTCATTTGTATAAGTGATGGGAGAACAGTTTTCTATCAATCGTTAAAAGAATTAACGATTAATCGATTAATTAATCGTTAACTTCCGCAGCCCTAATATATATATATATATATATATATATATATATATATATATATATATATATATATATATATATATATATATATATATATATATATATATATATATATATATATATATATATAAAAGGCAATCTCTGTCTGTACGTATGTCTGTCCTTTATGCGTTCGCGAACGGTCCATCCGATTGAGATGAAATTTTCTACACGTCTTCCTCTCATTCCCGAGCTGCCAACTGTCATATTTTTTTTTTAGTGTAAAATCGGCTACTTACTTAATAATATTTAATATTTCATTTTTCATTATAATTTCTATATAGCAAGGGGACTTAACTCTAGAAAAGTTATTTCAAGGGGCATAACTTTTAATAACATTGCTATATACCTTATAGTCATATTGTTGCATCGTTTTCAAAGATTTATAAACTCTTTGTCTATAGTTATATACAGGCATATGAGTTATAATACGTAATAATATAATCGTTAAGGCATTTTCAAAGTTTTCATAAAATAATGCATAATGCATAACATTGTAACTCATCTTTTTATGCTTAAAGAAGTTATCTACAGTCGTGTAGGTAATTAAAAACAGTTTTCATTAAAAACAATGGATGGTGTGTGGAAGGACATTCTTTTAAGTTACTTTTTGTTGTTGTATGAATTTAATGAGACGCTCCCCGCCAGGAGCTGGGCGAAGCCATGCTGGGTTAGATAGATAGACAGACAGACAGACAGACAGACAGACAGACAGACAGACAGACAGACAGATAGTCGGGAACGGGAGCTTATATGACTACGTGTATGAATTAAATGAGATTCTCCCCACCTTTTCGCTGCAGTTATCTACAGGCATATGCGTTTTAATCCTCCTCCTCCTCCTCCTCCTCTCCCCTCCTCCTCCTACCCTCTTCCTCCTCCCCTCCCCGTTCTCCCTCTCCCTCCTCTTCCTCCTCCATCCTCCTCCTCCCTCTTCCACCTCCTCCTTCTACCTCCTCCTCCTCCTACCCTCTTCCTCCTCCCCTCCCCGTTCTCCCTCTCCCTCCTCTTCCTCCTCCATCCTCCTCCTCCCTCTTCCACCTCCTCCTTCTACCTCCTCCTCCTCCTCCTCCCTCCTCCTCCTCCCCCCTCCTCGCCCTCCTCCCTCCTCCTCGCTCTCCTCCTTCCTCCTCCTCCTCCGTCTTCCTCCTCCTAATAACTCCTCTTCCTTCCTCCGCCTCCCTCCTCCTCCTCTCTCCTCCTCCCTCCTCCTCCTTCCTCCTCCCCCTCATCCCTCCTTTTCCCTCCTCCTCCTTCTTCCTCCCTCCTCCTCTTCTCTTCTCCCCCTCCCTTCTCCCTCCCCCTCCCTCCTCCTCCCTCCCCCTCCCTCCCCCTCCCTCATCCTCCTCCTACTCCTCCCTCCTGCTCTCTCCTCCTCCCTCCTCCCCTCTATTCCTCCTCCCTCCTCCCCCTCCTCCCTCCTCCCCCTCCTCCTCCTCCCTCTTCCTCCTCCTCCTTGCTCCTCCTCCCTTCTCCTCCCTCTCTCTTCTCCTCCCTCCTTTTCCTGCGTTCTCCTCCTCCTTCTCCCTCCTCCTCCCTATTCGTCCTCCCTCCTCCCCCTCCTCCCCTTCTCTCTCCTCCTCCTCCCTCATCCTCCTCCCTCCTCCTCCTACTGACAGACAGACAGACAGTCGGGAACGGGAGCTTATATGACTACTTATATGAATTAAATGAGATGCTCCCCAACAGGGGGTGGGCGAAGTAGGGTAAGGTCAGACAGACAGACAGTCAGACAGACAGACAGTCAGACAGACAGACAGACAGACAGATAGTCGGGAACGGGATCTTATATGACTACTTATATGAATTAAATGAGATGCTCCCCATCAGGGTCTTGGCGAAGCCGGGTCAGAGAGACAGACAGACAGACAGACAGACAGACAGACAGACAGATAGTCGGGAACGGGATCTTGTATGACTACTTATATGAATTAAATGAGATGCTCCCCATCAGGGTCTTAGCGAAGCCGGGTCAGACAGACAGACAGACAGACAGACAGACAGATAGATAGATAGATAGTCGGGAACGGGAACTTATATGACTACTTATATGAATTAAATGAGATGATCCCCACCAGGGTCTGGGCGAAGCCGTATATCAGCTGTATATATATAAAAGGCAATATCCGTCTGTCTGTCTGTATGTCTCTCTGTCTAAATGTATGTCCTTTATGCGTTCGCGAACGGTCCATCCGATTGAGATGACATTTTCTACACGTCTTCCTCTCATTCCCGCGCTGCCAACTGTCATAGTGTGTTAGTGTAAAAACGGTTATTTACTTAATATTATTTAATATTTCAATTTACATTATAATGTATATATAGCGAGGGGA